>JAADWJ010000201.1:0-34928 GCA_023336165.1 Pythium monospermum
CTGCGAGTGGATCGCGTCGTTCACGTGGCGAAGAAGGGCCTCAACGACTTGGGTCTGAGTTTGCAGGAGCCGCTGAAGACCAGCGCCCAAAGTCTTGTCAAGGCTGCTCACTTTGCTGGCCGCGTAGCTCGACCCAGCCTCAAGTAGCTTCCACCGGGCTGTCAAAGACGCCGTAGCGACGTAGCTGTCGCTTCTTGGATGGCCATCAGATTGCCGCTGGCGTGGTGGCTGCTTTTCTAAATCATTCAGCTGTAAAGCCAGTGTATCAATTTTCCGCTCGAGCTGTTCCAGCACAAGCTGCTCGTCGGCGTTTTTCCCAGAGACCACGGGCCGACATGACGCATCTGTGCGCTTCTGGAAACTGCGAACGATTGTCTTGAGCTCTGCGATGAATGCCCGTGTTGTATGAGGCTGCTCTCGGTTGAAACCGTTCAGAAGTAGTGGGGCTTCTGCTGCTACTGCTGCTGCTGTTGTTTGGTGTGGTGTCGCCTTTGCATCAATTGCGGCTGCCGTGGCCGTCTTCTTCAGCAGCTTTCTCCAATCTGTTCGCTCGTCCGAGATCGTTGCGGGGTTTTCGGTGGGGCGAACGCTTTGCCCTCTCTTTGGCGATGGCAACGGGTGGTGGCGACTCGTATTTTTCTTGGGCTGTGGTTTGGCATTTTGAGCAGCCGCAGCAGCAGCGTACTGGATGCGAAGCTCTCGTTTCTCTTGCGGCGATCGCACAGGACGGACGCTGATCGCACTAGACGGCGCACTCGGCGGTGTATCCAGCCATCGCATGCGAGGCGACTCGGCGGAGCCAAGCGATCCACTGGACGGAGGACAAGAATTTGATTCGTCCAGCTGGTAGTCGAGTGACAACGCCTGAGGCCGATGGGTATCATTTGTAGGCGTCCCATTGAGAAGCTTCAACGCGGGCAGCATCACACGGAGCACGCGTTCGTCGGTCTTGTTGCGTAACGAGATATCCAGGCTTTGCAGCGACGGACAGCGCGCCAGCGCTTCGCTGAGTTGTGGGATCGATGAAAAGCTGTTGCCGCGAAGATCTAGCGCAATGACGTGGGGCACGTGGCTGCCAAAGTCATGTGGCAACTCGCTGAGCGCGTTGTCGCTCAGATTCAGATGCCGCAGATGAGAGAAATGGGTTTTCAGAAACGCCAGTGCAGTCGCGTCCATAGACTCAAGCCGCTGGCCGTGGAGACTGAGGCGGTCCGTCGTCGGATCCGCTCGATGGAGCTCTTCAAGGATCGCGAGAGAACCCATGGGAGGGAACGGCCCCAATTGATGTAGGGCAATGCAGCTCACGCCCGGGAGGAGGTAAGAGAGAGAGAGAGCAAACACGCTTTTGGTGTTGGTTTGGCGGTTGATGACCTCGAAACTGCATAAATATACTTTATTCAAAAGGGTTAAAAATAAGTACATATGGACACCAGGGTGTAGTCATAATCCACTTGCTTATTTTTCTCCTATCGTGTCCAGTGAGTGATTCAAGCTGTAAGCCCGGTTCACCATTCATCGCGGATGATGGGAAGAGAGATGGCAAGTGACTGAGTGGACTGGGTCCATTTGGCTTGCCCATCTTGGTATTTGACTGGGTACGGCAAGAACAGCGACAGCTTGAGCGTCGCGGACTGCAAGTGAAGCTTTTGCTTCTTGACATCCAGTTCGATATCTTCCAAACGGTGGTTGGGGCATTCAATGCGGACAACCATGGCTTCGCAATGCGCTGATGAAGGGTCTTTATCGCCTAGACCAAGGAACACATCCTCGGTCATCACGGATTGTTTGTACAGGATCTCAAACCTAGAGCCAACGTCCAGATGATCAGCTCACAAATCTTATGTACAAGATGTGAAACAGAGAGAGAGAGAGAAACTGAAACACGTACGATGGCCGCTTGCGTGTGTCGTATTCGTCGTCGTCATCGTCATCACTGGGCACTTCTTCTGGTAACCAAATCGCTTTCGTATCCGCAGGCTTGATCTGCCCAATGGGCCGCGACGCTGGGGACACACAACACATACCGTCAGTCGATGCTATATCACGCTGATAGTAATGTCCAGCGAACCGTACCTTGGATGGTGCCCATGCCACCGGCCATCGATGCAGGTGTCACACTTGGCGTCTGTCACCAAACAAGAAGCCATCCGCCCGAGCGCATCAGCGCAACCACCTCAAATACGACTGTGGACGCTGCAATACAGCGTGGAGGCCGTGTATTACCTGCCGGTTGTATGCTTCCTCTTGGTTCTCATCGAGTGTCGTAAGAAGTTCATTGAGAGCGAGGATATCGGAGATGCCGCCTTCCATGATGTGTTTGTGTTGTTTTGTCAATTGTTGTGTGTCCCTTCATGATCCACGATCCACTACATACACCCTCGCAATACTGACATGTCATTAAATGCTCACGCACGAAAGGTCACGACATGATCTTATTTGTGAGGTTGTGTGGCTGGACTGTTTCGTATTCTGACTCGGCAGTGCCATGGCTCCAAGCCGTAGCGTCATCATATGCGTGAATGCGTTACTTGCATCTACTTCTCACGAAGAAGAGCGCGGCCACCTGGCGGTGCTGGTGAATCAATGTGCAGGGAACGATGCATCCCGAGCTTGGTGGGATTGGGTGCGAATTGAAGATGGTTCCAACGGGCTTCAACGCCGTGTGCTACTGTACGCGATCTACAAAGCTTATGCGTGCAATGCTTCACTCTCGGCGGTGTTCAAGGGCGATGCTCGCATCGAGGCCGAGACCATCCCTGCACTCTCCAATTGCACGGCTGCGTCTACTGACACTGTTCAAGTGCTTCTAAAAATGATGACTGCCGCAATGTGGTCAGCCGACTTGCTTCAACCGCTTCACAACGTCATTACACAGATTGAAGACCCACGCGTGCGACAGCAGGCCATCCAGTTTGCGTACACGATCCTACGTCACGAAGTACAAGCCGCACCAACGGTCGAGTGGGTCCACGCTGCCATCCCCGTGCTGCTTCTCGGTGTGACCGATGTGTGGTCAGCGATCCGCAAAGAAAGCGCGCGTTCCGTCCAGCGCATTGTTTTCCAGTTCTCGTCGCTTGAACTGATCGACTTGCTTATCGACTCGCTGCTCAATGTCGTCACCATGAACGAGGCGTGGACCGCGCAGGAAGGCGCTTTACTTGCACTCAGCGCCATCGTCGCATCGATCCAGACCGATAAACCTGCAGCCTCAATTTTGAACAGTAATGCGCTGTTCACGGTGGCCAAGCAGCCGTCTGCTCCAAGCGCTATCGATATGATCAAAGGAAGTGGCCATGCTGCCCCGGTTGTTGTGGTCTTCCATATCGGCGAACGACATCGCAACGTGGCCCAGCTGCCACGGCCACTCGCGCTAAGACTCAAGCCGACAGTGTATACCGCGCTGAAGCACGCACAAGTCGCCGTACGTGGAGCTGCCGCCCAGTGTCTCGTTCAGTATATGGGAATTTGCGTGGAGTCGACTCGGATTCTCACTTTCCAGGAAGTCGTGACCAAGCTCAATTGGCTTTCCCCAGCAACAACAACAGCAACACCCGATAGTGGCAACAGTGACGACCACCAAAGCAACCACCATGTAGAATTGCTGGAAGCCGCGGAAGCGGAAGGCTTGCTCGATGTCTTGGCCCAGCTGGTCCCTCGACTACCGGTGCACTTTCTCGTGAAACACTGGAAGTTTGTATACCCGACACTGGAACGATACGTCATGCACATTGCGTCGAGTGTCCGTCAGCGCGGCAGTGCTGTGGTGTTGGCACTCGCTGAATTCTCTCGCGCCACCAGCCTCAGCAAAGAAGGAGCGGTCGAGTCCATGGCGCTCTCACTGGAACTTCTCCATCAAATGCTTGTGGCGCTTGCCGAGCATCGCGTTGTGGAAATCGGTTTGTGCTGGCAACGGCTCGAAGGAAGACTACTGAGCGTGGACCTGCTCGTCCGGCTCCTGGGCACAGATTTGCTGGCTAAACAAAGTTGCGGTGCTCAGAGCTTGCTCCATTTTGCATCCCACCCTCGGAAAAGTGTGGCTTCCAACAAGGACCACTCGGTTGCCTGGCTTCCGGACGCCATGGTCCCACAGGCTACGTGGACCCTGGATGAGGACGAAGAAGCCCATCTCCAAACCCAAACCAAGAGCAAGCTGTTGCTACCGCCGATCATTGAGCGCCTCAATAGCCACGTCACAAGCATTGCATTCTCATCTGACGAACTGTGGCGGCACGTGCTCAGTGGGTGGCTCAGCCAGACATTTGCAGCATTTGAATCCACTCAGTTTGAGCTGCGCCGCATCGCAAGGCAACTTCTTCCAGGACTTGTGCGGCTTTGCATGTGGTGTGAACAAGTGGCGCTCTTGACCATGAGTTGTAGCCGTCAAGCGGAAGCCAAGTCACCCAATGCAGATGTGAAAGCAAACGGCTGGACCTGGCTTTGCCTGCGCCATTGTCTACTTCATGCACAGCTTCTTCAAGAGTACAGTGGCGTCACCTCAAAGACTCTTGTTCAAAACGCCCACACGTTTGTGATCGAAACAATCTCTTCTGTGGGCCACACAAGAAGACATGAAGATGACGCTGAGGCTGCTGTCGGCAGGGTCGAGACGATCGCCATGGCGTACCTAAGCTGTCCGCCGTCTGACACCAACAAAGGCCTGATGCAGCAACAGCTCCACAATGCGTTCGCTGATGTCCACGCACATATACCAGCATCCTACCAGCACTGCAGTGGCCAATCAGCAGTCGTCGCGCGCCACGACGCATCGCTGGATCGCCATTTCAGTATCGCACTCGTACGCTTGCTGCCTGTCATTGCAGCTCGCTGGGCAGATTCTGAAGAGATAGAGGACCAACAAGATCTCTGGCACTTTTTGGAACGCATCACATTGAGCTGGCTCGCCTCTGACGATATATTTCGCTGGATCACAATCGACAAGGAGATTGCGCATGCGTCACTCATGCAGACACTGCGTGCGCTGCTCACGTGGCCAAATGCAGCTGACTCTGCGAAGGACGATGCCGCTCTCATTGTGAGGACACTTGAAGAATTGATACCAACTCAAAACGCAAGCCCGGCGTATGGAACCAAGGGCTCCTTATCCACGAATGCAGCAAGCATTTACGCGTCGTTGTGGCGCTCTATATCCAGCGACCCGGCGGCCAGAGTCCACACCAAGATCGTCATGAACCTCGCTCGATTAAATCATGTCGAGCCAAAGAAAGACCTGGTTGGGCAATCAGCAAGATCTGAGTGGGATGAATGGGACGATGACAACGGCAGCGACAAAGAGCACGAGATACGGCCAACAGATTCGTCAGTCCCAGAGTCTCCAGTCGGAGAGTCCTGGGTTGCCCAGGTCATTTTTGACACGCTCCAGGAAGAACAACTCGAATCATTCCGCTCCACTCTTCGTAGTTTAGTGGATACTCAAGACAGTGTTAGTACTGGTGTGAACCACGACGCCCTGGTCATCTTGGCTCGCTCTCTCTCTCTCGTGCATGCGATGGAGTTCAATGAATGAGATCAGATAGAAATGGCTACATTCTGAGACGTGTGTAAACGAACTTAACATGAATACAGACCGTACTTACTGAGAGCTATGGCAACTGCAAAGCAAAACAAACTGGCCGAAATGGCCGAGCGTCACATCAAAGAATTGTGCTTCACGCTGGGTGGCACACCTGCTTGTGTTCCGTCACGTAAGCGACCCCGCGTGTCAACTGATGGAGAATCCCGTGAGCGGGTGAGCGTGCGGTTTGTGGAGCTGATCGACCAGCTTGAACAAGCGGAAGATGAGGCAGATCTCCATTTTGGGCTCTTCATTTGGCCGTGCGCGCAAGTGCTCGCGCAATACGTCGCCTCGTACCATCGCCACAGCTTTGCAGGTCGCACGGTCTTGGAGCTTGGCTGTGGGATAGCGTTACCAGGTATCTTGGCTGCACTTTGTGGCAACATTAAGAAGGTATCGTAGCTTGCCCCAACGATTGTTGTGAGAATTGAGCGCGTGGAAGGGAAAGGCTCACCTGATGGTGCGTACAACTTGCAGGTTATCCTGAGCGACCGTGCTGACTCCGACAGCATTCAGCGCAATGTGCAAGCGAATATTGACCTCAACGGCATCGCTCATATCGCGACGTATTTGCCATTGAACTGGGGAGCGCTTGATCTCCTGGACCATTTCGACACGTTTCGTGACGTCGACATTATTTTGGCTGCTGACTGCTTTTACCAGTCCCAAGGTATTGCATACAGTTTCTATGTCTCTTTCATCCACGATCTGTTGCCGCTCACTGACATGCCACGACACCTGGATCAGATTTTGAAAAGGTTTTAGCAACGGTGGCGCTAGTGTTCCGTCTCAATCCGACGTGCACTTTCATCACCGCCTACCAGCTGCGCAGGTGCGTTTCCGCCCAAAAACGTCCAATAGTGTCTAGTTTCGCTCACGCACGTGAAACTCACAGCATCAATCGGTCGATCGCGCCTCTGCTGGTACGATACGCGATGACCGCACGCATACTCGACAAGCGCGACTTTATGCAAGAAAATGTATCAATACCTGGCTCGGAGGGCGTCTACGTCTATGAAATATCACCAATCGTATAATCTACTAATAACGGATAGCTCAGCTTCGCCTTTTGTCACATTCTCTCACGGTTTGGTGTCGTTCGGGTTCTCTCTTTTTGGTCAAACAGGATCGCGCAGCTGTCTGTTTTTTGGATATTTGTCGCTGCTCAAGGTCTGGGAACAATTCCCCAAAAATGGATCTCATGGTTGCGTCCCCTTAGCCTTTTACAAGTTCCTTGAGTGCGCACGGGTTTGTTTGCTATCTCATCGATCGGTGTGATGAAGCACACAGGAAAGCGACCATGCCACGAGCCTCAGACAGATCATCTCCCTGTGTTTCGATGACACAGCACGCGATCCGCAGCAAAAGAAATAGAGAACGCCAGAACGTCGAGCAGGCGACCCGCAGAGCCGCCTGGATATTTGTATCGTCATCGCTATCCTCTTATTTATCTCACACGTAGAAACAAAAGGAGAGCCCTCGTCGCTCTCCTTTGTCCATGTTGCATTTTGCACTTTGATTTGGTGATTTGCTTGACAGAATCGATGTTGTGAACTCCTCAAAAACCTCAATTGCAAGGTTTTGGTGGCTGCAAATCCTGTCAAAACCCATCCATTGGCTGAAAAGATCACATATTCAGCCAATCGTTTCGCTTAGATCGCGTGGCTCGGCCTCTTCAAGTCGTTCGCGTTGGTTGCGCCAACCACGCCGTCCATCCACACACAAGCACACACTCAGAAAATCTGGATCATTCTCCACGACATCATCATGTTCCGTCGCGCCGCCTCCCGCGCTGTCTCCTCGGCTCTGCGTGTGCACCATGCCGCGCCTGTGTCCGCGCTTGTCGCTGGCCGTCAGAGCGCCCACCCGATCGCTGCGCCAGTGCTCAGCCGCATGATGCAGACACGTGAGAAGAGCTCGCTCGTGTCGCTCTTGAAGGTGAGCGCCTCTTCTTCATTATTTCTTACCAGAGGCGCTACATGGCGCTAGATTTGGCTTGATGAACTAACTGCGCTGGATGTTTGTTATAAAATGGCAGCGTGAGATCGATGAAGAGAAGGGCAACTGCTTGGAAGGCGACGAGCTCGAAGAGCTCCATGCCAAGATTGCCCAAGTGTTTACGCTTGTGGAGACCCCTGGCAACATGCAGGTCGTGCTCGAAGGTGAAGTCAAAGGCGACAAAATCGTGGTCAAGTTTGACTCGCAGGATGTCATCGAACTGGAAGAGGACTACATGGGTGACGACGAAGACGAAGAACAAGAACAAGCCGCCGACGACGACGACGAAGAGGACCATGAGGACGAAGATGAGCTGCCAGGCATCCGGATCATCGCGGAAGTGACTCGTGACAACCAAGGACTGCAGTTTGAGTGTGTCGCCAGCAGCAACCTCACGATTGAGCGCGTGCGCTACCTTGGTGATTTCACCAAGGAGGCCAAGGATGACAACTTGTACTTTGGCCCCAACTTTGTGGACCTGGAACTGGACTTGCAAGAGTCGTTCCACAAGTACCTCTCGGACCGTAACGTCAACGACGACTTGGCACAATTCATCACCCAGTACGCCGACTTGAAGGAGCAGCGCGAATACTTGGGCTTCTTGGAGCACGCGGCCGCGTTCATCAAGAAGTAAACCGGTACTGCTCGCAAAAGACAAGGGACTTTTTTTTGGTCTCAAAACTCATTAAAAAAAAAAATCAAGAAACCTACAGTAGCAAGCTCACACATCTTTCTTTCTCTTTTTGTTGTTGAATCGCATGGCTCCAAGCCTCACGGGAAGACAGTGGTTGCTATCCTGGTAGTGCTACTGTGTTGTCTGTCTATCCTTGCATTCTCGCCATCGCATTCTGGAGAAGCTGCGAGACTTTTGGGTTGGACATGTGGCGCATCGCCGCCGAGGGTCCTTCTTGGTCGACATCACGGAAGAAATCCTGAAGCTCTGGATCGCTGCGCGCCGCCATGAGGTCGGGACTGTTGCGGAAGGCGTCCGCCATACCAGCCATGTCGGGCATACCACCACCAGGAGCAGCACCAGCACCACCAGCGCCACTGCCACCGAGGTTGTTCATCATGCTGTTGAGTGCATCTGGGTTCTGCATCATGTTCTGTGCCCTGTCGATACAAGAAACACACAGGGAAGGATTGTCAGTTTCTTCCAAGTCTCAGGCTAAGACAGCTATTAAGAAGAAGAGAGGGGGACCACTCACATTTGCATCATTTGTGGGTTCTGCATCATACTCGCAGCCATTTGCTGCATCGCTGGGTTGCTCATCAAACCGGCAAGCCCGCCGGCACCGCCGCCGCCTCCACCGCCACCGAACATGCTGGCAAGTCCACTCAAGTCTGGCATGCCGCCGCCGCCAGCACCACCAGCACCACCGCCGCCAAACATACTCGCAAGACTGCTCAAGTCGGGCATGCCACCGGCACCAGCACCGCCAGCAGCTGCACCAGATGACGAGGACGAGGACGAGGACGAGGTCTGTAGCTGTCGTTGCTTGCGTTCGGCATCGGCCAGGCCATCACGGCAGGCCGCATTCGACGACTCGACTTCGAGACCGCGGCGAAACGAGTCGATCGCGCCGTCAAAGTCTTTCAGATGCACTTGTGCGTTGCCCATGCGCGAGTAGGCCTTGACGTACGAAGGCTTGAGCGCAATGGCCTTCTCACAGTTGTCCACGACCTCTCCGTACCGGCCCAAGTACATGAGCGCCGCGGCAAAGTTGGCAAAGTAAATGTGCGAGTTGGGCCCGTCCGAGGAATGCTGGATGGCCTGGCTGTACAACTTGGCCGCGGCCTCGTAGTCCCCGCCATTGAGCGCCGAGTTGCCTTTGGCTTTGGCTTCTTCGGCCAGCTTCTCCTTTTCTTCCTTGGACAGCGTTGGCTGTACAAACAAGAAATCCAGCAATGTATCACTGCATCAGGATCTTGATGTTGCACCAAAAAGTCATTCTCACAAGACACATACCGTGGCTGGCTTGGCATCGGCGACACGCTCCTTGTACTTGGCGAGCGCCTTCTTGATGCGCGTGTTGTATTCATCCGAACCGGCAGGAGCGCCGTTGAAAAAGCCTTTGTCTTCAAGTTTGGACACCCATTTCTTCCAAAGCGCAGGGTCTATAGGTGGGAAAAACAATAAGAACAGAGACCGTGTCAATCTACGCTGTATCCCTTGCAGAATTTCGCCATCTAGCGCAAGAGTTCCACTCACTCTTGGTGACCGCGGGGTCGTTGTCGATGCTTTCGTCGGCTCCCTTGGTCGTGAGGCCAAGTGCCGTCATGCCAGCGCTGAAGATATCTTGGAAAGTCGCATTTCCGGAAACCTCGTAAGTGTTCTTCTGTGCGGCATCATGCAGGCTCAAGCCAAAGGCTTCACTGTGGGTATTTCAGAGGCATCAGTAAAAAAAAAAACCCAGCAACACCCCGTTGTATCTTCTTCTGTCGAATACAGAGGAAATGAACTCACGTGAGGCACTGCAGGCCGACGTCGATATTCTCGGCATCGACATTTGCATCTCCTTTCTTGCTTTCAATCCACGCAAGCGCGTTGAACAGCGCGGTCTTTGTCGCTGTATCCAGTGCCATTTTTGTTTTGCTGTTTCTCCCTTCGTTGTTGTGGGATGTGATGATGGCCATGGTGACGAGAACATTCGATGACCAGAGCTCTTGGGTGAAACCATTTTTAACCAATCCAAATTGTTCTGTACTGCATACATCCACTCCATTGGCTGTATTACAAGGATATCAAATCGTTTTAGCCAATAAACGAAGTGAAGGCACGAAACGACACAACCTTGCACTTGGTCAGCACCCAGCCATGAAGCGAGACGCTCAAGCGGAGAGTGGAGAAGAAGACGAAGGCGCGTTGAATGTGGCTGACCTAGAGGAGAGGCGCCGTGAGACCAACGCGCGATTGAGGCTCGTTGTGAATGCTCTCCGTGATGCGGGTGCGGTCACCGACGGGTACGATTCAGCGTACTTCCTGGAACCGCTCCCACAGGATCACACTGGTGACCCGATCCACAGTCGTTTCTTCCGGCGTCGCTGTGTCCAGATTGATCACACGCTTTGGCTCAGACTTTGCGACGAACGGTTTGCATTCGACCCACCTGATCGCTTCCGTGTCGAGTGGGACGTGAACTCGCTCGGGAGGGAGAAATGCCGCGATTTGTGGGATTTGTTCGACCGCGACCAAGACGGAACATGGAGCTACACAGAGTTTGTCGAGTACATGACTGCCTTGGAAGCGCGCGTTGGTCCTCGTCCCGAGATGCGCGTTCTATGCGAGCATGAGGAAGTTTGGCGCATGTATATGACCGATCTTTTTGAGCTGGACCTGTCTCATTGTCTCACGTTCGATGGATTTCTCCAATACCGTGAATCGATTGAGGAAGTGTACCCACTGGCCAACGAGCTGCCTTTTCTTGGAATAACTCTTGAGTGGCGTGCAGTCGAGAAGGCCCGAATGGTCGTGCAAACATTGAACCAGTATCTAGATCGCGATGGTGCGGTCGCGATCAAGTACGCGCAGTTTCTGATGGCGGAATGTGGACTTCCTGTGAGCTACCAGGAACTTTGGCAAGCTCTCCAGCGGCAAAGGCTATTGCATCGATGCCATCGCTTCCTTCTCGGTCAAAAACGGACGCTGAGATTATTTGGGTACAAGCAGAAGACTTTTCTTCAGATCACAAACCCAGCACTGGAGGAAGACCCTCGCGTCTGTCAAGCTGGCCTGCGGGCCTTGCTCTTTTCATCATGGACGCCAGCTGATAGAACGGTCAGTTTACTTTGTGGTTGGATCCATGCTTGGTCTGGTTTTCTGATGCTTTTGCACACTGTACCCATTCGTAGCCTTGGAGGAAGTTCTTTCTCCTCGCAAGACTTGGCTGGTACTCGACACTGCGGCGATGGAAGCAAGGCGTCTCCAGCTTCTTCGACTGGACAAGGCGAGCCGCACAAACGGGTTTGCTTCGAGCGAGTTGTTTGCAGTCCACGCCAGAGCGAGAGCTGGGCGACTACGTCATCAAACTCGAAGTCGGACCGGCGTTTACGACCCATTCGACCATCAATGTGACGTACTACAGCGATGCGGACTGTGAGTTATAGGCCAATTTCTATTTGTTTTTTTGTTTTTTTACAGTTCTCTCACGTACAGGATTGATTGTGCCTCTTCTATTTTTTTGCGGCAGCGGCGGCGACGCTACACGAACTCAAGTACTTGGAGCGAGGCGCAGAGTGTTTTGTGTACATCGATTTGCTCTGTCGAAATGGCACCAGAGGTGAGCCACTGTTGCACGACCTGCTGTATTCAGGTTCATCAATCTCATCGCTTTTTTTATCCTTTTATGGATTGATATGCTTGACAGAGAGCGACGCACAATGGCTTTGTCAGCGTCTCACGTGGTTTGTGGAGCTCTTCTTTAAAGAGCACCTTGAGGTGTTGCCTCATTTCTTCAAGTGGTTCATCACAGTCCCGTCCAAGATCCAACTGCGGTTCACTGGAGGCGGCGCGGGCGCTGGGGGCAGCTCCTCTGCATCCAGTGGCGCGCCTGTGATCCGGCTCGTGGTTCTGTTCACGGGCGAGATGGATTTGTACGCCGTGATGCAGAGTCTGAATTTGCCGTCGTCCATGCAATTCGACCATTTCCTGCAGCGGCTGTCCATACGGTGGATGTTCAGCCACTCCATCGAAGAAATCATGACCAACAAGCGGTTTGTCGGCGGCACCCAGTGGAGTTGCCGTGGGCAGCTTGACGCTCGGTTCAATCGCCAAGCGTGGGGCCAAGTGTTTCGCCAATGTGCCATGAAAATGGACGACCAAGTCGTCATGGAAAGAGAGGAGCAAGATTTTATGGCGCACCAACAGCAGGAACAACAGCAGCAACAACAAGCCGCCACGCAGCCTTCTGGGAATACCAATCGTCCGGGTAATGCAACAGCAACAGACCGGCAGCGCCAAAAGGACCACGAAAATGGCGACGGATCCCTTTCATGGCGGAAATGGCTCCATCGACTGGCACTAGTCGTGGATTCATCCAACGAGATGAGCATGGCGTGGTCGTTTCGCGATCTCACGCATTTACTGGAAGACAATGTGTGGATCAAGACGGTCGTGGCCTCCGACAAATTCCAATGGCTCCAGCGATTGCTTTCCACGGCGGGCGGATTTGCCATCGAGTGGAAAAGCCTCGGTGATTCACTACGAACTGAGTTTGCGACGTCTCGCTACGTGGAGTCGGTGGTCTCTACCCACAATGCTACAACTACTACTGGGTCGACCCCGGCGGCGACTACAGCGGCGGCTGGTGGTGGTGGTGGCCGCACAAGTGCTGCCGTGTCCCGTGTCTCTTCCCGCTCGGCACTACCATCGATAGACGACCTTGGCCCAGGGTTTTCCAAGGTAATAGGCGCGTCGCTTACAGATTCGTTCCCGTTCGCTTCGCCTGTCTCAACACCATCCATGCCGGGTATGGTGGGAAACATCCACTCTGCGCTTTTCGCCGGGTTGCCAGTTTCCGAGAATGCGGAAGCCTGCTATAGCAAGGAGGACCCGCTCGAGTACGACCTCCTGGAGCTCTACGAAGCGTGTGTGAAGACACTCCAGTCAGTCCAAACCATGCGAGCGGAAGCTGGTACAAGCGGCCTCGGCGTCGCGTTTGAAGGGTGGAATGTGTTTAGCATTTTGCCACGGGTCATCCCAACGACAGCCGCGCGACGGATCTCGCTCGTGCGAACGAGAAGCACGGCGTCAAATGGATCGGCCAGCAGTGGTGGCACGGCGTCCACCCACACGGCGGCGTCATCGTCTTCTTCCGCAGCGTCAAGGGAGAGCAGGACGAGCCGTGCAAGCAGGAAAAACAGCTTTGTTGGCGGAAACCACCATTGATACCAACGGTACAGTTAAGCATGACAATGATGAGATCAGGTTCCGGCTTTGTCAACAGAACTTTCCTTGGTACGTGTAAGGAAGTTGGTACTGCCTCTTGCTCTTCAGCACAAGAGGGGCTAGACTTGGTATCATCTCTCGTCGACATTTATGAACTACTACTGCTGCAAAATGTTGCAAGCGTTGAGATCAGAATGATGTCTTTCAACAGAACTGCCGGGGTCGAGTCGCGGCGTTGGTGCTGAGGACGAAGCATTGAGCGAGATAAAATTCGTCACATCTCAAAGCTTGGGCATTCCCTTCCCCACGAATCCTCTGGGTACTTATTTAACTGCAGAGCTGCCCTCACGCATTTCTAGCATTCGCATCGTGTGGGTAACAGACTAATAGTGCAACAGATCACAAGCATATAAATCAAGAGAGCATTGGATGGTCAGTGTAACTATGACATGGTTGTAAATGATCATGGAAAGATGCCCTTGTCAAAACGACGCGTGCGGTCTGTTCACAAATACAGGTTGGATATTGTCTTCATCCCATCCAGACACAAAAAAAATAGTAGAAGCAACTGCAAAAAGCTTTTTGACAATGCGGATCACAATCCAGCAGCGCGCGCACTCATCGCGACGCTCAAGCGATTGCGGACTGGCGCGTTTGCAACCTTGTTTGTTCATCCATCAGGAGGAGCTGCTCTTCAGCGACCAATCATCCATTTGGTTTCCAATTTAATGTGGACCACACTGATTTCACTGAATAAAACAGAACCTCCTGAATAAAACACATGTGTTTGTGGGTTGGTGGGTTCAAAAACAAAACGGACCCGTGGAAATCATGGGTTTCCCATTTGTTGTGACCCGTTTTCCTGCTGTAATTGACCCCCACGTCGCATCGCCGTGGAAGGAGTCCTCCAATATGGGTGAACTTGCCGTGCGCTCTGTGCTGCTTAGCGAGATCCAAAGTGTCCTCAGCATCGCACGGCGCCGCTATGGCTACGGTCTTGTGCATCAAGGCGCCAAGGGGTCCCAGGTACGATGCGGTATCTTCGCGCTGGAATCTATAATCTCTAACTTTCCATGTTCTGACTCGATTTCTCCCCTTGTAGGATGACTCCCAAGGCGGTATCTTCCATAGCTTTGCGCTTCTGCGTGCGCGACTTCTGCGCTGTGAGCGTGAGTATAATGATGGATTTGGTGCACAGATCCTCGCTAGCATACTGACTGCGGTGTGTACTGCATTATGTATAACAGAACTTACCGAGTTGAACCCAACCAGCGTATTGCGTCCGTTTCTCGATCTCGTCCGCCACGAGCACACCAGCAGCACCCTCACAGGCGCAGCATTAGAGGCCGTGCAGCATTTTCTGCAGAGCTGGGACTGGCACGTGAGTCCCGCGAATGTAGCCGACATGCTCGCGGATATCGTCGACGCCGTGAGCCAGTGCCGCTTCCAAGAGACCAGCGCCGAAAGCGACCAGCATGTGCTGGTCTTGGTCGTCCACGTATTGCAAACCGTGCTGGCGTGTCCTGTGGCCCATAAACTGTCGGACCACGCGATGTGGCAGCTCATTGAGGCGCTGTACGCACTCAGTCGCGCCAACCGAAACGATGTACGTCAATAACATCGACCTTCTCTCTCTCTCTCTCAATGTACTCACTGACGTATACTTCAATCACTAGCCCCATATCACGTTATCGCTGCGTGCGACCGCGACCAGTGTACTGAACCAAGCGATCGAGTTTATTTTCCAGAGCCCGTCCGTGTATTCCGCCCACTCCTCCGCAGCAGCCAGTGGTGGTGGTGGTGGGGATACGGGCTTTGGCTTGCCGTGTGCCGTCAAGATCGTCGGGTTCCTTTGCCAAAAGCTGCAGCCTCGTGGCACATCGATGACGTCGGCGTCATCATCCTCGGCATCCTTTTCTTCGTCGTCCAGTATGGCCACGGCAGCGTCGACGGCAACGGCCGCGCTGCTTCCCACGCGACGAGAAGTGTTACTGTCGTTCACGCTCTTGCAGCGGATGCTTGTGGCCTGTGAGGCACAGCAGCTCGCGCAAATCCCGTCGCTGATGTTTTTCATCAAGGACGATTTATGTGGCGCGATCCTTCGCTACGGCCGGCTCGGCGCGAGCACCGATCTCAAGATCGCCGTGCTTTGTCTCGGGATCGTGCGGCTGCTGTGGACCAAGCTTCGCCCCATGTTGAAGATGCAGCTGGAGGCGCTGATCAACGGCATTTTCTGCCACACTCTCCACTGGACCGTCGCGCACTTGGATCTCGCGCACCCCATTTTCCCAAACAATTTGGAGACGACGACAACGCCATCCTCTTCAGCATCTCCCCACGGTGGCGGTGGCGACAGCAGCAGCAGCAGCAACTCTGGTGTTTTTGCAAATGTGGACGCGGTCCGTGAAGAATTCACAGGCGAGATCGTGCCGCTCAACAAATTGTTTTCGACATCGTTTGAGATTCTCGACTGCCTTGTCGATTTGCTTGCTGAGCCAACGCTCTTGCCCGATTTGTATGTGAATTACGACTGTGGGGACAATCGCTCCGATCTCACGCAGATGTTGTTTGGCTTGCTCTCGCTTGTCGTCGTCAAGACCCACACCGCGTGCCAAGAAACAAGCGACGAAGTGCATTTTCTATGGGCGCAAGCCGTCGGTGAGTTGGCGTTGCGTGGTCTTTTCAACGCGCTGTACGTCGTGTACACACGGTCTCTTCAAGTCGCTGGTCTCCCGGCACACACTGCTACAACCGGTGGCTCTGCCGTGGTGGCCGTCGACGGGGAGTTAGCGACAACCGCCGAGGCGTTGCATCGCAAACGCCAACGCAAGAAGCTTTTCCAGCACGGCGTCCACGAGTTCAACCGCAAGCCGCTCGCTGGCATCAAGTACTTGCAACAAGTCGGCTTCTTGCCCACGCCACTGGACGCCAAGTCGCTCGCGATGTTTCTTCGCTCGCTCCCCCCGGGGCTGAACAAGACGGCGGTCGGGATGTACCTTGGCGCCATGGGCAAAGAAGTCAAGGCGTTTGAAAAATCTGATATCCACGAAGCCGACACGATGGAATTCCACCGCGACGTGCTGGAACATTTTGTCAAGTCGTTCAATTTTGAGAGCGACAGCATCGTCACGGCGCTTCGCATGTTTCTCGCAAGTTTCCGGCTACCAGGAGAAGCCCAGCAAATTGACCGCATCTTGAATACGTTTTCCATGCGAGTCTTTGAGCAATGCCGCGACCGCTTTCTCATGGCCTCGCCCGATGTCGCGTATTTGATGTCGTTCAGCTTGATCATGCTGAATACGGATTTGCATAACTCAAACATTCGCCAAGAAAAAAAAATGAAATTGGAGGATTTTATCAAGAACAACCGCAATTATGGCGAAGAAGTCTCGAAAAAGCAAGATTTACCAGACGAGTTCATGACCGAATTGTACGAAACCATCGCAAAAGAAGAGATCAAGACCCGCGAGGACGACAGCAAGCATGGAGAAGTCACGACCGACCGGTGGAAAGATTTATTGTACCAAGCGGAAAGCAACCCGATCAATTCTCGCCTGATCGTGCACCAGCCCTTGTACAAGACGCCACGACCAGGCCATGGCAGTGGCCCAGGTAGTGGGAGCTCGTCGCCACGTCGCCATTCGGCGCAGCCAGTGTTGTCGTCTGCCCAGCGCCCTCCGAATATCAACACACGACCCAACATTAACCGTACGACGCCACGCAGCAAGTCCGCGTCCGCACTGCGAGGACCAGATGATGACGCCGCGTATGATCCCACAGCGACGCTGTTGTTCCACAATAACGGCGACACGGGGCTGCAATATGACCGCGATATCTTTGGGCTCATTCAAAAACAGCTCAAGCAAGCATTTTCGAGCGTGTTTCAACAGTTTGTCGAAGTTGCAAACGGCTCCAATGGCAGCTTGACCGACGGTGGAGCGAGCGAAGGCCATACGACCAGCAACGGCACCACAAGTGTCCATGACGATGTGTACTTGCCGGACAAGGGCATGCTGCAGCTTGCCTGCAATGGGTTTGTGCTGTGTGCGGCGACTGCAGCGTCCCACGAGCTCACAGCGGACTTCAATGAGCTTTTCACTACCGTCGCGCAATTTACAGGGCTGTTCCCGTCCGAGTCGTACCCGACCGCCTACAATGGCCGACTCAATGGCATCGCACTCTTCTGCTCAAACCAAAGCGCACCACTCGCGACTGCTGCGATGCTCAAGATCGTCGGAACGTCTGGCAAGAGCATGCAAAAGAAAAGCTGGCGCCATTTCTTCCATGCGATCAGCGCATTGCGCGAATTTGGCGCTCTCCCGGAGAGGTTTGTGTACGGACCGCTTGGCTCCAGTGACCCGCTGCTCACGGAGGACGAAAGTGTAGAGCTGCTCAAGTTGGTCAAAACAAACCGCGAAGAAATGGAAAAGCGCGAAGCGTTGAAGCTGAAAAATGCCGATGGTAGCAACAGCAGAAGTTCCAGTTTTTTCAGCGGGATGGCGTGGCTCATGTCGGCTCTGGACTCGTCTTCCACTGGCTCGTCGTCGCCAAGCTCGCCGCACGCAGACGATTTCGTGATGTCGCCACGCACGCCAGTCGATTCGGCCGCGGATGGCCGTGATTTGCTGGTGAAACCGGTCACTGCTGCTGCGCTCGTATCGCCATCGCAGCGCGACAGCAGCTTCGCGACAAGCAGCTGGATCCAGCAAACGCTCAAGCCGTACCGACTCGAGTTTTTGATCGACGAACTGTCGACGCTGCCCGTCGCAGCGTTGTCTGAAGCCGTGAATGGGATCCACGACGAGCTCACGAACGCCTTCTCGGGTGTTGCCAAGTCGGCGCAAGATGCATCCGCTGAATCCAGTAAAAGACGCACGTCCACGTTTCCAGGCGCTGGAACACCCGCTGCCCAAGTGGATGAAGGTGGTTCCTCCTCTTCTTCCTCGCCATCGCGAGTCATTGGGTCGGCTGGTCGGGTGCTGAGTCCGGCGGGCTGTGTGCTCTTTGAGCACTTGCTCACACGTCTCCTGTCGTCTCTTCCGCGTGACGAAATCACTGACCGCGTCGATGGGCTCTGGGACGCACTCCACGCCCACTACAGCGCACTGCCTTTGCTTCTTCGCCCTATCCTCGTCAAGAACGCGGTGATCAATGGTGTTGGGTACGACTGTGCGGCGCTCACACTGGAAAAGGCACTGGAAGGCTTGTTCACGTTGGTTCTCAAGGTACGGAACGAGAAAGCACTCCAATTGTTGCTCCACGTCTTGACCACACTTGTGGATATGAGTGCGGATGAAGAAGAACTGCTCCGTCCTTTTCTCACGCTGATCGCGAGCGGTTTCAAGCGGGTCGCGGACTCGGTGGATTTGCGCAGCATGCGATTTGATCGTGGCGAGTGGCTCACTGTCTCGAACGTTGTCGGCTGGGCCGTGGAGCAACCCCACGCGGCGATCCATGCGTTTGCCTTCTTGGAGAAGCTTGTGGCCAGCGAAGTGTGGCTCGCTGACGTGGAAACCACGTTTTCCTTGATGGAGCTGTACACCAAGACGCTGCTGTTTGCTCTCCACAAAGGCGGCGACGACCAGTGGCCACCGAAGCGCCCCATGGAACTGCTGTCGCTTCTTTTTGATCGACTCCACGAAAGCGATCCGGAGATTGAAGAGGAAGAACGCCTGCGGCAGCTTGGTGGTATGGTGCTCGTGAGTCGGCACGCGTTGCGTCCGATGGCCAGCAGCAGCAGCAGCAGCTCGGCCGACCACACCCAACAAGCCAATGATAAGCTCATCGCTTCGCTTGAGTGTCTCCGTGGCATGATCATCGCTCCACAAAGTCGCACATCACTCACCGGTGGAGCGTGGCTCGAGATCTTGAATGGCGGCTTACTTGTGATTGGCTCGGAGATTTTGGGCCGCAAGCTGCAAACGCACAGTGATACGACTCGGCGTCGCCAAGGCTCGGAGGATGAAAGCCACGTTGGTCCGTTCATGTTTTACGAACGCAATGTTCCTGCTAGTATGGCACTGACTGCGTTGGCACATCCAGCAGCTGGAGTAGCCTTGGCGAGTGACGAGAACAAGAAAAGTCCAAGTGGTGGCCGCCGCCGTCGCTCGTCCATGGTGAAAGACCCGTTGGCCTTGAAACCGCATGTGATGGTCGTGGAAATGGTTTCTTTGATCGCCTGTGAACACTTGGACACGCTGCTGCTCTTGCCGCGGTTTGCGAATGTCTGGGACAAACTCGTGGACCAGTTGCTGGCGTTTGTGGAATTCACCAAGCCGGTTCAACAAACAAGTGGCGGTGGTAGTGGTGGGTTACCCAATGACGACGTGGTGCTCGCGGCATTGGAACGGCGCAGTATCATGTCGGCCCATGAAGAAATTCTCGAACATGTCAAGAGTATCATCCGTCGACTCACGTTTCTTCTCCACAGCCACGAGACCAAGAAAAAAAACACGGCAACCACAAATACAAAAGAAGAAACAGAAGAAATTCAAAATGGAGACAAGAGTGGCGCATTAGCGGGCGCTCGGTTCCACGCGTTGATGCATGTGCTCGTGGAAAAATGTCACGCAAAAGGAGCGGCGTTTTACGAGCAGCTGTTCCCTTCTTTGCAAGAGGATGCGGTTTCTGGTGGTGAGCTGACCCCGCCACTGGTCGAAGAAGAAGAAGAAGAACAAGAAGAAGAACAAGGCGTCGAGATGGATGCCGCTGAGGCAAAGACGGAACCAGTCTCCACTTCAGGAGCAGCAGTCAAGGACGCCGAACAACCACCGACGCCAGTGCATGGACGTGCTTCTGGTGGTGATGTCGACGAGCAAAAGAATCCACCACCGTCCACGACGTCAGCGGGAGAAGGATAGAGAAATTCGATACGAAAGGAAGGAAGAGGGTTTGCGTAGTACGATGGAGAAAATTGTGAACACTAACCGATCCAGTAATATGAATACACACCAACAAAAATGTCAATAATCTTGCTGACAGGAATGGCTGCACTTCACATATTGATTGGCAAGGTGCATCGAAAACCAAATGAGTCGATGCTTTTGGCTACAATCTGAACCAGAGTGAGCAGCATAGTTTCATCAACCAAAAAGGAAGCATCCAGACATCCAGGCATCCAGGCATCCAGAGATCCAGAGATCCGGGCATCCAGAAATCCAGGCATCCAGACATCCAGCATCTCGCATCCAGGCATCCAGCATAAGATTCGAAATAAACATGGGTTTTCGCAGTACGATGGAGAAAAGTGATAAATATTGTGCAAAAAATATCCTCTGCCTCTGTAGACTCACTGTTTTGGGTCCATATTTGTTAGGATTTATTGCTGCTGCCGATCAAGCCATTGCTTTCTGCGGCATCTTCCACTTTGGAATACGCGGCGCGGACTTTGTCGGAAAAGCATTGCGTGAACAGCTGGGTGAACTTGTCGACCACGACGTCCTTGAGGTTGACGTCGTTTTGCTCGACGGACAAGTCGCACAGCTTGTCGGTCACTTCGGCCAACGCCGCCAGCTGCAAGATACAGAAGTCATTACATTTTTTAAACAGGTGACAATACATAAAAAAACAAGCAGGCAGCACTGTGACCAATGCATCCTTGCTACTAGCATGTTCCAATTGGTGGGCGTACCTTGTCTGTGACGCGTGCGATATTCTCTTCCACCTTTTTGGCGCCGGACGCTGGTGATGTTGGTCGGTTGTTGGCGCTGACCGCCTCTGCTCCACGCAGATCTTCGACTTCGACTTCCGTGGACGACGACGAGCCATTGGAGGACGAGCCGGACCGCTTCTTGCCCGACGCGGAGGCTCGTTTTTCAAGCATCTGCAGCGCTTCCGCCACACGGTCCTGCAAGTGGTTCATTTTCTTGACACTTGTCGTACACGAGTTCGCGGCATTATCCGCCAATTGGGACAAACACTTTTGCACGCTTTCCAACTCCACTGCGAGTTTTTGAGTCTCGGCTTTGGCGGCCAATCGCTTCTTGTTGGAATCGTCCACTTCCCGCTTGGCATTCGCCAACTCTTTCGCTCGCTGCTGGTTCCGCTCCGATTCTTGGACCAGCATCAACGTTTGCTTGAGCGTCGCCACTTCGTCACTCAGTCCTTGCACATTCGTGGCACCTTGCGCGATGCGCTGTTGATTTTCTTCTTGCATTTGCTTGATACGGCGTTCGTTTTCAACGTTTTTCTGGTTCAATTCCATGCGAAGCCTGTCGACTTCTTTTTGAAGCTCGCTGCGGGCCTCCACAAGCGATTGCTTCTCGTTGGTCAACGATACAACCAATACTTTGGCCTTTTGCCGCTTTTCATTACTGTCCTTGGTCACGGCTTCCACCGACGCAGCGAGCTCGACATTTTTCTTTTCCAGTGCCGCGGCCTTTGCCAGCGCCTCGCGCAGCGCGTCATCTGCTTTTTTCTTGTCGGCCTCTAGTGCCTGCGACTGCTGCTTCCGCGTGAAGCTATCCGACTTGGTCGCCGTCAGCGTCTGCGTCAACTGGGAAGCCTCGTCTCGCAGCTTCTCCACGTCTCCTTTGAGAGCTTTCACTTCCGATTCCTTCTGGAAGATTTTTTCATGGAGTTGCATGTTCTCTTTAGTCACTTCTTCCACACGGCCTTGCGACACTTCCAAGTTTTGCTTGACAGTTTGCAACGCATTGAGTGCTGTTTGCGCTTCCGCCAGCTGCAAATCGCTCTGGGAGCGGCCCATGTTGACCTTTTCGTACAACGCGACCATCTCGTGGAGCTCTTGCTTGACCTCGTCACACTTACCACTTGCCTGATTGGCCTCTAGCTCTTTGGCAGCGAGTTGAGCGGTCAATAGATTGGACTTTTCTTCAAATTCGTCGGCGCGTTGCCTGTACGATGCCATTTGCTCCAACTGGAAGTCTTTGTCTTGCAATTGCTTTTGCAAATGTTCGTTCTCGATCTTGAATTGAGTCAATTGATCCGATAATTCTTGACTTCGCGCGAGTGCGGTTTCCAATTGGCCGTGTTCACGCACAAATGCCGCTTCAGCGGATCCCACGGCGTTCTTCTCGGCCGTCTCCAGCTGATGGAGATCGGCCAGCTCAGCTCGTAGCCGCTCGATCTGTTGATCGCTGGCCATCTTCATCATTTCCCACTCTTGCTTCGCGTGAGTGAGTTGTTGCGCTTGGGCTTTGACCTGCTGTAACTGGTTGGCGGTGGCTGCACCGTCTTGTTGCGCACTGCGGAGCTGTGTCGTGAGCGCTTCGATCTCTTCATCTTTTTGCTTCATCGCCCCGCTGAGCTGGTCTTGCGAACTTGACGTTCGCTGAGCTGTGCTCTGCGCAGCTGCAAGTGCAGCGGTCTTTTCTTGAAGCTCTCTTTCGAGCTTGCTTGCCTTGTCTTTTTCCGTTTGTAGCTGCGCTTTCATACCGTCGGCAAAAGTCTTGGTTTTCGCCTTGAGCTCGTTCTCATGCTGCGTGATCACCGCGATCTCTTTCTTCAACTGGTCCACTTGCGCACTTGCGTCGCCGCCACCTCCGCTGCCGCTACCACCGGCGGCATGTGCGTGCTTGAGTTGCTCTTCCAGATCCGTCACTTTCTTCTTCTCACCGGCGATTTCATGGCGTAGATTATCGACAAACGACTTGGTCTTGAGCTTGAGTTGGTTCAGCGTCTCGTCCTTGGCATGGACTTCATTCTTCAAGCGTGTAATCTCTTGCTGTGCTTCTATGGAAAACCCGTCCATTATTGCTGTTTGTTACGCGTTTGAAGTCAATCAAACTTTCCTTGCGCGGGTTGTTGTCGCGAAATGGGAGGCAAGAAAGGCAACGAAAACAAGGATCTTTCTTGTTGTTGGCGCTGTGATCATACGCTCCTACTGTGAGTGCGTAAGGATGCGCATGCGTTGCGCTGATCAGATGAAATGCCTGCCATCTCTCTAAATATACCGTGACGTTCTGATCTGGGTTGGAAAGGCAGTGCCCACCATCCCATGAGATGCCACGTTGCTTTCCTCATGTTCTCCACAAGAATAGCAACTTCAATTTGGCCACTATTTTCAAAATCCATCAATGTCACTAAAACGAGGCATTTACCGCAGCAGACACAATAAATAATCCAGTGGATATGACGTATACAGTACTACTCTCAACGGGCGTACGCCAGTGTGCAGCGTGTCTGTCCGCTGGACTGGACCCTTGACCCGTGCGCGCCACCAAGAGGAGCGGACGACTGTAAATCGGCCGTATTGAACTGAATTTGAAAATCCCTCGCCTGACGGAAGCGTGGAGCTACAAGCAAAAGAGGGGAACCGCCTCGGCATTTGTCTATCTGTGTCTGTGTACGCGCGTGTTGTGTGTGTGTGTGTGTGTCCCTTCGAGGCATACACCCAAACCCGCACGTACGACGACGACGTATTCGAAAGGCACCACGGCGATTCTGGCCGCATACGTTGACGCGATTGAGCGGATGATCATGGACCCAGGGCTCCACCACGGGAACGTGTTAGCCGGTGGCGTCGTGGACGTCCACGGCAATAGCGGCGACATTGACTCGTTGCTCAGCGGCGGCGACCCATCGGACCACCACGTCGGGAATGGAAGCAACGGCAGCGGCGGCGGCTCGGTCGCCATGGGCGATGGCAAATCGCGTCGCTTGCTGGAGCCGTACGAGCGCCACCGCGCCCACGACTTGCGCGCCGAGTGTTACCGCCGTGGTATCCGCCCCATCAAGAAAGGTCCGAATGCGAATGACAACAAGAACGGGTACATTGTGTTGTTGCGCAAGTATGACGGCACCTCGAGTGGGCTCTCTCCGGATGACCGAGGGAATCTGGTCCACCACCACCACAGCGGCGGCGATGAAGACGATCTGGACGACGGCGACAGCGACAACAACCAAATGTCGGCGCTCACGAAGAAGCGCAAGCTGCCCATGCAGCACCACATCCAGCAGCATCTCCAGCAAGCCGGCGTCGCGGGCGGGAACAGCCTCACGAGCGCCGCCGCGGTGGTCGCGGCCGCTGCGGCGAATGACCTGGCGGGCTTCTACGACACCTCGCAGGCGCCACTTGTGCCTGTGTTGCCCATGCAGTACCCTGCGAACCTCGCCAAGGCTCCCAGCAACAACAGCAACAACAACGCCATCGCCAACCCGACGACCACGGATCTGGAGATCTTGAGCGGCATCGCCAACTCGTACACGACCCAAATGGGCGGCGCGCTCACTGGCACGACGGCGACGGCGACAGGCTCAAGTGGCAATGGCAATGGCACGGACTTGTGTGGCAATTGCCGCACGGTTGTCTCGGACCAGCTCATGGAATCCATTCGTCTGGGACGAAACAAGATGCAAATGCTCGAGTACCAGCGTCTCATGGAGTTGCGTGACAAAGACACGATCCACTTGAAGGAGATCATTACGGTGCTTCGCGACTTGCGCCAATGTCTCCGTGATGCGCAAAAGGACAACCGGCTCACGCATGAGCTGCTGGTGGAATTGGAAGATGACATTGCGTTTTTCCAGACCTTGAAAGAGCGCACCAAAGAGCGCATGCGACGTGAAATGCAAGACGCCCGCGAACGCCAAGCCAAGCAAGCGAACGCAGGCAATGTGGGAACCACCTGAGGCCTACTGCAGGCGCTGTCGTGGTCGTCATCATCAGGGAGGTCACCGGAAGAGAAAGAGAAGAAGAAGAAGCAGAAGAGACAACAGAGAGATGAAGGCAAAGACGACCGATGGTGGCAAACAAGATGGTGGCAGCAACGGCGGCGGCTGCAGAAAAAGAGTTGGCGATGGAGGGAAGCAGTAGTGGGGATGGACGACGGAGCGAGACGAGTGCGCCGACGGAACCAGTGAAACGAGGAGACCGAGAGAATCAGAATCAGACGAACAAGAAAAAATATTAAAAAAAAACAAAAAAAAAACAGCTCACACAAGCGAGAAGGGCTCTCTGCATGAAAACGGAGGAAGCGACGAATGTGGATTGCGGGGGTCACAGAAGAGAAGAGAGAAGAAGATGAGTGGAGCTGCCAGTGGCGTGATACAAAAGAGAGCAGGACAACTGCAATTTCGTTTTTTATTATTTTTTTCGCATTATTATCATTATTTCTTGCGCGGATGCCGGAATCGGTACATCGAGCACACCGCCGCCGTCTGATCCGTACTCAGGTTGTTGCGCACGATAATCCTGTGCTGTCGTACCACAATCCTGCACAGTCCTGATACTCCGCGTATGGGATGGGACACCGCGCTCTGAGAATTGGTACGACAATACTTGTTGGACGATATGATCCGTACAACAGCAAGTTGCAAATGTTAGGCTTGGTCGAGTGGCCACGAGACGGAAAGGATCCGGTGGGTCTGGTGTTCTCATTCTCCATTTCCCAGCGTCACACAGAGAGTGTGAGAGAGAAAGCCACACCCGTCCCCATCCCCCATCCATGACTGCTTCATCGACCGGCCCCGCGGGTTCACGCGAGCCCGGGTATGTGCACCAAGGCACGCCCAAGTACAACCCCGTCGGCACGCCGACGTCGTCGCGGCAGCTTGACACCGCTCTCACGGTCCCCATCGATGGTGACAAGACGACACGCGACTCGACCACCCATATCCATACCCATGGCTGTTCGGTGGCGATGCTGGTGCTTCTTTCGCTGCCTCGCATGGCCATCAACATGGCCTGGGCGGCGCAGTGGGCGGCGCTGGGGCCGTACTTGGGCACGATGCTGCCTCGCTTCGCCGTGCAGCTCACGCAAGTGATCGGCCCATTGTCCGGGATCCTGGTCGCGCCAACCGTGGGCGTGCTCAGCGACCGCAGTGTCAACAAGTGGGGCCGCCGTCGTCCTTTCTTGCTATACGGTGCGATCACAAGTGCGATTTGCTGGACGCTCATGGGCTACACGCGCCAAATGGGCGAAGCGCTGGGCGACAAGGGCGAGCGCCACCCGTGGACGGCGTTTTTCACGATTTTCTTCTACACGTGGATGGATATCACGGTCAACGTCGTGCAGACACCGGCGTTTCTGATCATCGCCGATTTTGCCGGGGACCGACAGACGCTTGGCGCTGGCATTGGCCAAGCCAGCTCGACGCTTGGCTCGATCTTGGTCGCCGGGTACATCCAGTTTTTTGGCGCGGCCCATTTGACGCTCCATTGGTTCTTAGGCATGCTCTCTGCGACCATGCTCCTCACCGTGGGCGCCGTGTGTTTGTTTGCCAAGGAGACGCCACGCGAAGACGAAGAACAAAGTGCGTCAGTGTGGAAACGCATCGGCGCGGCCTTTGGCTCGATCGCCACGGGGCTTCGCAACTTGCCGCGCGTGCTGGTCGTCTACTGCGTCATCTTTTTCTGCGTCATGTACGGCTTCACCGCGTACAACGGCAGCAAAGGCCAGTTCTTTGGCATTGAAGTGTACGGCGGCGACCCGACCCCGTGTGCGGGTGTCGTGGAGTCGGACACGGAGTGTGCCCACCGAAACGAACTGTACGACCGTGGCGTGCAGGTCGCCGGCGGGCTCACGGATCTGGGCTTTAACATTGTCGGGTACGCGTACTCGTGGCTGCTGCCCGTGCTTGTCCACCATTGTGGCGCGCGCTGGGTCGTCACAGTCGCGGTGATCCCACAGGCACTGCTCATGGCCATGGCGTTCACACAAGTCGTGGGCGTCAACGTGGCCATCGTGATCGGCACGTCTATCACCCAGTCCACCGTGTTTGCGCTGCTGGTGCCAGTGATTCTTCACACTTTTGGAGAGACGGCCGAGGTCGGCATGTACGTGGGCGCGCTGAATTCGGCGAATTGCTTGGGCCAGCTGCTCAACTTTGTGGTCGGCGCCGCGCTTGTGGAGACGCCGCTTGGCTACAGGCTGCCCGTGTTTGTCGGAGGCGCGTTCAGCTTTCTCGGTGTTCTCGTGAGCTTGTTTTTCTTCAAGATCAAGATGCACTCAATGTAAGGAAAGACAGACAGAGAGAGAGAAAGACATAGAGAAAGTGCAGCAAAGAGAGTAGACAGACAATATCAATATCCAATTGGTGGAGTTCTTGGTTATACACACTCGAGGTTGTTTCACTGGCGGACGAGTCTCTTATCACCGACGGAAAGAGCTCTTGCGGCCCGTGTAACCCAGTGTGATATTGTGGCTAACAACAACAACAGTAAAATAACGAGTTACAACATAAGGGGTACGCTTTCATCAACACGTAACGAGCGACGTACTGATTGGCAGCGAGCAACACTTTTGCCGTCGAATCGGCAAAGCTTTGCGGCAAGTGGTGCTCGGGGCGTCTGTTTTTATGCACAAGTAACACATTTCGTTATTATCATCAGCCTTCCCTTCTTTAGTTGGTGAGACAGCCTCCTCTGATAGTTACATACCCTAGTGAATCACGCACGTCCTCTGTGGCCACGAGCTTGCCGATCCCAGCGAGCAGCGATCGGCGAGACTCCATGCGACGGCCAGACAAGGACCCGCTGCTGTCGCTGGCCACCAGACCCGACGGAGAACTTCCACGAGACGACGATGGCGAATTGCTGTTACTGTTGTTGTCATGTGAACTGCTACTGCGAAGCCCATAGCCACGGGGGTTCACGGCCTTCTCGTACTATGTCACATACATACATAAATACATCCGGATCAGTGCCTCCAATCCTTTAAGAACCAAATGGCCATCACATCGTTGGGTAGAGGCTCTCACCATGGGCGCGACGTGGCGTTTGTGTTGTGTGTTCTGACGCGTCCCGACGGCGTACACGTCCTGAGGCGTCGCCTCTGAAGAAGTCTGCGCTTCGTACGAACTACAGTGGTCATATACAAGTGGAGACTCAGCACCCAATTGTCGAGCCATTTCCGGTCTGTACGGACCACAGACGACAACGTACGTTTTCCAGGAGCGGCAGCTCAAGTCGGCCCCACCAGGACCGACTTGGTAGACGGCGCTTTGGAATTGGATACCAGGTTGTTGGTTCTACAGGATTCAAACACTCGGTGAGATTCGCTGGATTTGAGTACAGCACCACATGAGGAAAAGAGCCGCTCGTACCGGGTCTCCTGCTGGCTGCTGGCTTGTGTCGAATAGTTTCTTCCCAGACAGACTGGCGGATACGATCGGCGCGTCTCGGTCAGGCATGAGGCCACCTCGCTCGTCCACCGTGAGGTTCTATTTTGAACAAAGGAGAGTGGATTTCTGCTGAGTTCATCGCCACAGCACCTGGTGAGTCGTACTGTACCTGTCTCGTGGCCGCGTGGTCATTGGACGCTGCCTTTTTCTTGTAGCTGCGCTGCACGTAGCCACCCCAGTCGGCGTCCGGGTGGTCTGGGTCGTACTTGTCCTTGACGTACGGAACTGCCACGGACTGTAGACCAGCAGTGGTATTGTTGTTGCTGGTCTGGGCACTACGATCGCGGTCGCGGTCGCCATAGCGATCTGGCTGGAGAAGGCTCTTCATTTTTGTTTCTTAGAAAATCGTAGTATGGCGGTTGCTGCAGTTTCCACTGAGTCCTGGGGGTCGGCGTGGTAACGGGCCTGGGCTATTTATGGCTTGAGCTGCTGTCTTGATCAATGGATGACGTGGCTGTTTGGTGGAGTTGCTGTTGTTGCTCGAGCTGCTCGTTGATGAACATCATGTGGCGCTGGATATCGTCCGTGAAAAGCTGAAACGAGTGACGCAATCCATGAAGATTCGTGCCAAGCCGATCGACACGATGAGCCATTTTCGCCAGCCGCTGCAGCAAAAGAAAAAGAAGAAAAAAAGGAGACGAGTTAGTGTGGATACTGGGCTGGGACTTTGACCAAAGGCGACAACAGACCTGGTTGTACTGGTCTTTGGTCAGTCGTTGCGACGCGGTATCATCACGATCTCCGTTGTGGACGGAAGAAGATGACGATGCCATGGGAGGCAATTTGTATCGATCCTGAAGCGTCTGCATTCCTGGAGTCGCTGCTGGCTGGCTTGGCGGGATGGCGGTCGTCTCATCCTGCTCATGCTTGGTGATGGTATCTGATCCTTGTCCTTGTCCTTTCTCGCTCCAGTCAGATCCAGAGGGTATAGCCTCCTGTCGAATGGATGCAACACTTTGGTGATCCACAGACTCGGTCGATTGTTTTTCCACTCGTGCAATTGCTCTAAGAGCGTCTCTCGTGAGCAGCAAAAGCCACGATGTCGGTTGTTGTTTGCTGGATTGGTGACGGGAACTCACAAGTGCGGTGAGACGACTGGCGATCGAGTCGCCCATGGCCAGCGTGGTCCACCCGAATAGAGCGGCAGCATGTTGACCAAACTGGAACACGGCATGATATCGTTCTGTCAGTCACAATACTGCACACTACTGTGGTAGTGTACACTCACCTGGATCATTGGCAGGCCGAGCGAGTCTTGGAGCGTTGGCCAAGTCAACTGCAACTGTTTGGTTTTGCCATTGGGAGTGCGTTGCGCATCGTGGACTTGTACGGTCCAGCGTCGCCAGCTTGTGCTGCTTACAGAGGAGAAGCCAACCTCACGTGTGGAGAAATGGTACTCGGGAGCAGTCACCAGCACCACGGGGTCGTTCTTTAACGAGCGAAGCGGTGGGTAAACCTTGAACGTAGGGCAATATTCTTATGTGAGAGAGGCTGTCACCGATACAGTTCCACTGTGTACCCTACCGCGATGGTCTGGAGAGAGTAGCTGAACCCATACTCGTCCTTCCTCTTGGCAAGCGCCATGACCTAGTTAGCGTATCCCAAATTCGAATCAACATGAGTTGAAATAAACCACGTCACTGTCAGCCAACACCAAAGTAGGAAACCTCCTTTCGTACCGCTAGTGCGCCATCGCTTTGGCCCACGAACAGATAACGTTTGGCGCGAAAGTGGCTCGAACTGTGGTCTGCCATCCACCAACGCAGCGATGTGCCATAGGCGCCAGTGCCACTTGGCCGCACTTCACTTGAGAGCCGCACAGCAGCCAAAGGATGGTCTTCCCGCGCGTTTATAGCACGCCCCATGCGGAACGACGCTCCCAGTGGCAGCCGCTTGCCGTGGCAACTGACCGAGGCATCGGCTGCTGCGTTGGCGTCGGCTGAGTCGTTCAGTTGCCATGGAAAGCGTCGGAAGTCAAGCATGAACACGGCGCCGGCGTTGTCGCAAATGGCCACCCACTGACCATCGGCGGTGGTCGCTATGGACGATAGCACTACCGCTGCTGGCTGGCGCAACGAATGGGGGCTGGCCATGGACAACACGCGGTCGGAAAAACGCTCGGCCCACTGGAACACGCCAAACCAAGACGACGACTCGGCGACTGTGGTGGTGGTGGCGTCGTCATGGAAGAGAACCACCACTGCGCCAGCGTCTCGTGACGTGAACACACTTTTTGGCACTGGCTGCATCGCTCTGATCGCTCGCGTTTTTGGGACCTGGTCGACGAAGGAGCAATGCACAAGAAGCGACGAGGTCCCATGGTTGGGGTTCACTGTGACGGTACGCGCGTACATTCGAAAGCCAAAGAGCCACGACGACGGCTCACGCGACAACATAGTCGTCGCGGCGATGAGCAGGTATCCGGATGCAGCGAAATGAACACAAGTCGCATAGATCGCAGCAGTGTCATCATTGTCGTTTTTGTTGGGACCGATGGCGCCGCTGTCCACGTGGTCGCAGAGTACGATCTGCCCAGCGAACGGGAGATGTGCCTCTTGGTGGTGCGCTGTATTGCTGCCAATAGTGTCGGCCGTGTCATTCGCTGCTGTGACCAGATTGACTGTGCCCGTATGGTACAAGTCGACCACGCGGCCATTTGCGATCGCGACAAGCCCTGTTTCTTCACACACTGCCATCCGCTGGGAGCTATTTGACATGGATGGATCACTCGCTTGATGCGCGATACGAGCGTGGTGATGCTGAACGCTGACGTCGACGGACGGAGCCAGCACACCGAGAGGAACGCGGAGCTCGATGGCATTTTCCACCGCCATTTTCGTTGAGTTTTTTTATTCGAAAAACTGGCGCGCCAAAACAAAATCTTGGAAATGGAGTGCAGTACTGAACAAGTCTTCAATATTGGTCCCTGTCAAATGTACAGGATTAACAAAATAACGCGTACTGTTGAAAACAACGGCTCCGTATTTAAACCGTTATTTACGGCCTTGGCGTCGCATCCATGGACATCAAAGCGTCAATCAAAACAAAACAATGAAGGTTGTTGCGCTGGTGAGTGGCGGCAAGGATAGCTGCTATGCGATGATGGAGTGCGTGCGCTACGGCCACGAGATCGTGTGTCTTGCGCATTTGCACCCGCCGTCCCATTTAACCGCCGATGAACAAGAAATTGATTCGTTCATGTACCAATCGGTTGGCCACAACGTCGTCCAACTGATCGCGCAAAGCATGGAGCGTCCACTTGTGACCGAGACAATCACAGGAAAGGCCATCAAGACCGAAATCGATTACATGACGACCACCGAGGGCGACGAAGTGGAAGATTTGTATCGCTTGCTCGTGAAAGTCCAGGTATGATACTAGTAATAGCTCCTCGTTTTGCGATTGCTGAGCTTTTGCTGTTTTGGGGTGAAAACAGGCAAGCTTTCCGGACGTCCAAGCAGTTTGTTCCGGTGCCATTTTCTCTTCGTATCAACGTAACCGAGTCGAGAACGTGTACGTTGAACCCATTCATGTGTAGTCGTATATTGATACTGAGGACCATGGGTGCAATGCAAATAGCTGTTCGCGTCTGGGCTTGACGTCGCTGGGTTTTCTATGGCGATGCAACCAAGAAGAGCTCTTGAACGATATGGTGGATGCTGGCGTTGAAGCAATCTTGGTCAAAGTCGCGGCGATCGGCTTACATCCGCGCAAGCATCTCGGCCACACGATCGCCGACATGCAAATGGAGCTGCTCACACTGGTACGTTCTCTTACCTACCCTACCACCCACTGTATTGTAGCATTAATCAATTAACCGGAATATATGTATGTGTGGGGTGCAGCAAGAGAAATACGAGTTGAACGTTTGTGGTGAAGGCGGCGAGTACGAGACGCTCACATTGGATTGCCCACTGTTCAAAAAGCGCATCGTGATGTACGTTTTTTGCTCCTTGACTGCCTAGACTGCCTGTGACTGACTTGCCTCGTGTATGTATGTGGACTCAGTGACTCGTCGCGGATCGTGATCCACTCGGACGACTTCTTTGCTCCCGTGGGGTTCCTGGTCGTGGAGCAATGTCATCTGGAAGACAAACCAGAACAACAAGACCCAACAGAGATCCTAGTCAACCCTCTGCGGTCTCCGTACGTGCCACCTGAACAACAAACCACATCATCACAGCAGCAGTATACAAGCGCCTCGCCAACGACTGCGATCGCGTACGCCACCGACCAGGCGGCTCTGTCACCACCGGACAAAAGCTGTTCTCTTTTCCGCGACCAGTGCTTTGTGGGCGGTATTATGAGTGCAAAATCCGATTTGTTATCGCTTCCAGAAGAAATCAAAGACGTTTTCGACCAAACCACTGCAATTCTTGCAGAAAACGACATGTCAATGGACGACGTTTGCTTTGTCCATTTGTACGTGCGCGAAATGGCCGATTTTGCGTTGATCAATGCTGAATACTGCAAGTACATCGGCCAGCAAAAGCCGCCGTCACGCAGCTGTGTGGAATTGCGCTCTTTACGGTCGCGTGTGCTGCTTGACTGCTTTGCACTCAAAGGAAGTGGCACTGCCAAGATGGAAACGCAGCCGCGCAGTGCGATGCGCGACGTGCTCCATGTCAAGAGCGTCTCGGCGTGGGCGCCCAACTGTATCGGTCCGTACAGCCAAGCCAATATTCTCCACAAATCGCTCATTTTACTCGCTGGCCAAGTCGCGTTCCAGCCACAGACCATGGAAATCGTGGGCGACGATCATATGGAGCAACTGGACCAGTCGCTACGCAACGCTGGCAACGTTCTGGATGCGCTTCAGTCGAATTTGCGTCACGTTTGTTCCGCAGTCGTGTACACCACTGCTGCTACTGGTGCTTCAAGGTCAAGGGCCACGGATCTTGTCGCCACCGAGAGCCGCCGTCTTTTGATGGAGAACGCGTCACTCAAAGATGCGTTTGAAGACGCGTACAACAGCGACGAAAGCGACGACGACGTGGACAAACACGAGCAACTGGTTTCACTGGTGGAACACGCGCCACTGCTGGTCGTGCAGCTTTCCCATTTGCCACGCCATGCGCTTGTGGAAGTGGAATTGCAGGCGTTGACCCATGCGCCAGTCAAGTATCTCGCGCCCAGATCCTGCAAAATGGATCCCGTGGACCTTGGTTATGGGTGGCAAGTGGACACACAAGTCAGTTTGATCCCACGCACACTTTGCCACGTGGTTTGCACCGCCACCGCTTCAGAAAACAACAAGTTCCTTCCATCGGCCTGTCGTGGTTTGTTGCTCGCGGTGGAAAGTGCCTTTGAAGAAGCAGAGCTTGCGTGGGATTTGCTGTGTCATTTGCGCATCTTTTATGTGCCAAACGAAGCAACCAAGAGCGAGCAAGAGATCGCCACAGGTTCGACGGCGACCATGAGACTTCCATTGCTTCCTCCCATAACGCTGTGTTTTGTTTTGTGTGTTTGTAGCGATCTACGAGGTGCTAGCCGATGGGATCCACAAAGGTGTGGTGTCGCCACCTGCGCTGACGTTTGTGCCCGTCGAAGAAATCCAAAATGGAGCCCACGTGGCCATCCAAGTCACGGCCCAGGACCTCGACAGGCTCGAAACGGATTTATGGCTCAGGAAACAGGTGTAAAACAACGTATTTTTGGTCTAAGTTGTAGTATTTCAAGTAGTACTACGTAGTATTTGTTGTGTCGTATACTCACGATGATGCCACAACGCACAGTTGGCGCACAAAGGGAGTCGACCCAAAGGCAAACACAAGTTCCAGTATTCCTCGGTCCAGGCGGCGCATCGCACTTCTACTGAAGGTCCCGTCCAGTTGTCTGTGCTGGATGGCACTCAGAAACGCGATCCGTTGCGCGCCACTGAGTGGGGCGAGTCCAATGGCGACTTGGCTCTGTTCAAGCTGGTCCATTGTCTGCAGATCCGGGTCGTCGTCGGCGGCGGCGGCGGCGGCCGTGAACAACGTCCGTGTGCGTTGCCTCGTTTCTTCGTATGGGATCACTTCGTGGGGCTTGCCGCGAGTCAAGTACATCGATGCCCAGCGATTGTTCCAATGGAAATTCTCCAAACGTGGGTGATGTCCCAGAAATGAAACAATGGCGTCACGACTTGGAGCAAAGCGAGCAAACATCGTGGAGATGTGCAACACGCGAAGCTCACGCAGTGAGCAGGCAAGAGCGACCGCCGAGGGTTCCACGAAAGAATCCTCGCGTTCGCGCAAGACCAAATCCAGACTCTGGAGCCGTGGCCAGTCCGCCGTCTCCTCCAGGTCGCTTGTCATCCATACCGAGCCATCGTGCTGAGCTGTCAAGGACAGCAACGCAGGGCAACTGGCCAGTCGCACTCGTGACTGGACCGCGCATTTCGATATC
>JAADWJ010000202.1:0-34891 GCA_023336165.1 Pythium monospermum
AAAATTGGATTTGGGGCATCGGCGCTGCACGTCGCTGCCTTGCAGTCGCTGCGCATAACGAACGAGCAACATCAAGATGTGTCCCCATGGAGTCGACGAGCTCGGTTATCCGTCGGTTGAGTCAGACGGTTTACGATCTCCCAAAATGCGACAGCGCAAGCACGCCCCATTCAACAATCCTTTTTTTGGCGGCAATTGCACTTGTGGTTGGCCCAATCTGCATTAGGTTCGCGCGTACCTATGCAAGATTCCTTCAAGCAACATTCGCGACTTTTCATGACCTCTGGATAAATTGGAAATGGCCCAAGCGACGCATCTAAGGCGTCTGGTGGCGACACACTGCATAGCCGCGAGCAAACTCGACACGAAGATATTCCGCAAGATAGAAAGCAGAAGTTCCGCGTAAGTACAGAACGAGGAGGTCAGTGGAGATACAACCAAAAGGCTCCGGCGTAGCTCCTCATCACACGGAAGCGTTCTGGGATCGTTGAAAACGTATCAACAATAGGGTCTTGGGCTCGCTTTCCGTCATGAGTACATTTGACGACGTCGAGTATCTTGTGCAATGGATTCGCGATCGGATCACCTTGCCCGGGTATCAGCCAAAGACATGGAGCTCGATGGACTTGACGACGGTCAAAGAGTTTGTGGAAAGCACGACCATTCCAGCGCTTTTCATCACGATCCAGAATGGTTCTCTATTTGTCAGTACCGCAGCTCCACGAGACGCTAGCACAGTCATGTATTTTGTGAAAAACGGTCAAGTCATGATCAGTCCAAGTAATGTGACCGAGGCGCTCCAGTACGGCACAGTGGGCAAAGACGGCATCGCATCTTTGCTGGAACTCATGAATGGGTACTTTCTACAGCGTCTCCAGGCAAACAAGTCGTGGCCTGAGAGTATCCAAAAGGAATTCACGGGCCAGTTCTACCGGTTCATGTCCAGCTTGACTGAGACGGTGAGTCGCGCATGTGGGAAGACGGTGCTGTACTTGCCACCCGTTTCTCAAGACAAGGTGAGCTACAAAGATAAAGATCTCGTGCAGCAACTGGAATCGACTGTGATCCACTGGACGCGCCAAATCAAAGAGGTCATCAACAACCAGGACAACGCCCACGACGCCGAGGGTGCGGGGCCGTTGGAAGAGATCAAGTTTTGGGAACACCGCACCGAAGACTTGTCCGGGATCACCGAGCAGCTCAACCGCCAAGGCGTCAAAGATATTGTCGACATCTTGCGGCAAGCCAAATCGTCCTATTTGCAACCTTTTGAGACGCTTTCGCAAATCATCAAGCAAGGCTCCGTGGAAGCCAATGACAACTTGAGGTTTCTCAAGAAGCTCAGCCCCGTCTGTGAAGATATCGCGCGCGCACAATCCGACGAGATCCCGTTGATGCTGCCAAAGCTGCTCAACTTGATCCGCCTCATCTGGATGTATTCGAAGCACTACAACACTGAGGACCGCATCACAAGTCTGCTGCGGAAAGTGAGCAACGAAATCATCGCGGTTTGTTGCCGCAAGATCTCTCTCCATGATATCTTTGACGGCAACGTCGAAGCAAGCATCACGCACTTGGAGCAAAGCATCCAGTGTGGGATCTCGTGGAAACAAATCTTCCACCGCGCCACCCAGGCCGTGAACACCACGGCCACGACACCAGACAGACGGTGGACGTTTGATGAGACAGGCATTTTCGCCCAGATTGATGCGTTTGTGCAGCGCTGTCGCGAGCTGCTGGAAGTCTGTGGTGGCCAAATCCAGTTTGCCAGAAAGGGCAAAGAAGGCAAACGCGAGGCGTTGCCGACGTTTGGCGGCAACCGCGGGTTGGAGATCGTCAAGAGTCTGCGTGGTATTGAAGCCCAGTTTGAAAACCATGTCGACAGGCTGCGCAAGCTGGAGTACGATATCTTGGACGTCAAGATCACCAGCTGGCACAGCGACTTCAATACCTTCAAGAACGGCGTGAAAGACCTGGAAGCGATGACCCAGAATATCATCAACGGGGCCTTTGAAAGTGTATCGACCATCTCGGCTGGTGTGGATCTGATCCTTGCCTTCCAGAAAATCGCCCACCGCGATGCGATCAAGCGATGTGTCGAGAAGCGCGCCATTGACATTTTCGGCATGTTCAAATCGCTGGTCGCTGTCGTGCGTGGTCTCTTTGAAAAAAACAAAGGCGCGCCGCCTCTTTCGCCAACGGAACCGCAGTTTGCTGGTGCCGCGTTGTGGGCGCGAAGTTTGCTCTTGCAAGTCTCGGAGGAACTCGTGCGGCTCAATGAGCTGTCCCATGTCACCAGCGGCGCCGAGACCGACGACGCTCAGGCGTGCTTTGAAAGCATCCGCCTTGTGATCAACGAGTACATCCAGCGCAAGTACCACGACTGGTTTGAAGACTTGAACGCGCTGGGCAACTCGAATTTGAACTCGCGACTCGAGACCCCGTTGATGACCAAAAGCGGAGACAGTCTCGCGGGCATCGCGGCCGCAGGTGCTGCAGCGTCGTCAACGCAGAACAATAGTACCAAAGACAGCGCAGCCACCGCGGCAAGTGCAGCAGCAGCAGCAGCAGCGGTGAATTTAAACACGTCGGCGACCAAGGGCGACCACAATGTGCTTCAAAATACTGAAAAAACACTGATCCACCGCGCCAAAAGAGGCTTTTTGACTTGCAATTTTGATCGCCCGTTGTTGAATTTGTTTGCCGAAGTGCATTATTGGCAATTTTTCAATGGCGAAATCCAAATTCCGTACATGGCGCACGATATTTGCAACCAAAAAGAACAATTGCGCGTGCTGAGAGAGCATGTGATGCTGGTTGTACGCGATTACAATCGCATTTTGCTCGAGTTGTCGTCCACCGAGCGGCGGCTCTTTGAAGATATCATTCGCAAGCTGGATCGCCGCATCTTGCCAGGGCTTCAGAAGCTCACATGGGTTTCCAAAGGCATCGTCGAGTGGTACGTCTCGGACTGCCGCAAACACTGTGAGACGACGTACAAAATTGTCCAAGAATTTCAAGAAAATAAAGATATTGTGGCCAAGAATTGCAAAATGATTGGCAGCTTGATGCATATTTTCATTGAACGGAACACCGTGTACGACGAAGGCGTCTTTGAAGCCAAGCAAGAAACCCACCGCAAAGAAATTGAAAAAAAATTGCGCGACGCGTACTACACCATCAGCACGACCATGGCCGCAACGTATTTACACTTTGCGTCCAGCCCACCAGAGGTCCACCGCGAGTGGAACCGCTTTGTGGAGCGGTGTGATAAAATGCTGGAAGAAGCGCTTCGCCAGTCGGTCAAGAAGTCGCTGCAGGAGCTGTCCAAGGCCATCAACGGCGATGCCAAAACCGACCCGCGGCCGTTGTTTCGCATCCACACGGTGCTGGAAGACAACAACAAAGTCGAGTTCAAGCCCTTGATGGTCGATTTGACCCAAATGGTCAATATGGTCGCAAAAGAAGTGTTCAATGTCATCTCGGTCGTGCCGCGGCTGACAACCGCTCTCCATGGCAATGGCAATGCCGCGGCGGCAGGGGCGTCGACTGTCGTTGCTACCGCTCCAGACGCTAAGCAGGCAAATGCACAAGACGCCGCCGCCACAGCAGCAGGAGCAACAGAAGGAGATCTAAATGTTGGTGTTGGTGCGGTCGTAGTGGCCGCGGCCTCGGTCGAGTCTACCCATTCGTCGTCGTCGATCAGCAACTTTTACCAGTCGATTTTCAACGACGAAGAAATTTTAAAAGTGCTTGTCCATATCATGAACGGCATGTCATCGAGTGCGACGGAATTGCAAAAATATTTGGGCTACTGGGACAAGTACAAATTGATCTGGAACCAAGACAAACAGGCTTTCATCCGTCGGTACGCCAAGGCAAACCGCCCATTGCAGCAATTCCGCGCCGATATTGAGCGGTACCGCGAGCAGCAAACAAGTATCCAAAATGAAGACCTCACGAATACCATCAATTTTATTCAAATCGATACCAATTTCTTAAAGGCCAGTCTTGTGGAGCATACGGTCCAATGGATCGGCAAGCTCACGGGTTTGCTGAACCAAACGGCGCAAGATGAGCTTCGTGAATTGATCGCGATGATGAAAGAAAACTCCAAGAAATTGCAAATCAAGCCAGCGAATTTGGACCACTTGGGCGAAAGTATCCGATTATTGCAAGAAATCAAGGAAGGCATGCCCGGTGTTTGCGGTCGCTTTGATCCGTTGCAGCAAAAATACGATTTATTAGCCGAATTTGACGTCCAAGTCACTGACGACGAGCAACGCGACTTGGCCAATTTGAGACCCCATTGGGAAGTGTACGAAGGCATGCTGGTGGAGGCCAACACGATGCTGCAGAAGTGTAAAGTCAGTATGAAACAAAACTTGCAAGACTCGGTCGCTGAGCTGAACACGATCATGTCGGAGTTGCGATCCGAAGCCGAGTCGTCGCTGCCGTACTCTGGCGACCAAGTGACCAGTGGCGTAGCCCACCAAATTCTCACGGAATTTGAAAAAAAAATGGAAGCTGCGCGCGCAAGGCAAAGCGCCTTGAAAAAAGGACTTGAAATTTTTGGCATTGAAGAATCCAAAAACGAAGGATTTGCGCAAACGGAAAAAGAAATTGAGTTTTTGCAGCAAATTTGGCAACTCACCGATGAATGGGAAGTCGTGTGGGCCACGTGGAAAAACAAAGTGTTTTACGAAATTGAAGTCGATTCCATGGAGACCACGGCCGCGCAATTTTTCAAAAAAGTGGTCAAATACGGCAAAGATATGAAAAATTGGTCCGTGTGGAGCTCGATGAAGACCAAGATTGAGCAATTCAGGCAAACGTTGCCACTGATCCAAGATCTCAAGAGCCAAGCGCTGCGGCCTCGCCATTGGGCACAACTCAAAGACGAAATGGGCAAGAATTTTGATCCCGAGGCGTCCACGTTCACGCTGGAACGCGTGTTTTCACTGGGCTTCCACTTGCACGCTGAGTTTATCAGCACGCTTTCTGCGAATGCCAGCAAGGAGTTGTCCATCGAGCAAGCGCTTGATGGCATTGAGAAGCGGTGGAGTGCGATCGATGTCGATCTAGGAGAATACAAAGGCGTGTACTACAAGATCAAGTCGGCCGATGATTTGTTTACGGCCTTGGAAGATGACCAAGTACAACTCTCGACGATGAAGGCGTCTCCTTTTTTTGGCTCGTTTGATACCAAGATTTTGTACTGGGAAAAGGCGCTCGCGACCATGTCCGAGGTCATTGAGACGCTTCTCGGCGTGCAACGGTGCTGGATTTATTTGGAGAGTATCTTCATGGCCTCGGAGGATATCCGCAAGCAATTGCCACTGGAGAGCACGCTCTTTGATGAGGTCAACGCCGCGTACATGAAAGTCACGGAAGCCATGTACAAGACCAAGAACGCGTTGCGCGCCACGCAAGAGCCTGGCGTGCTGGACACGCTCGTGCAAATGCAAGAAAAACTGGACCAAATCCAAAAATGTCTGGACCAGTACTTGGAGACCAAGCGGATGCTGTTTCCTCGTTTTTATTTTTTATCAAATGATGATTTATTGGAAATCTTGGGCCACCAAAAAGATCCCGACCAAGTGCAAAAGCATATCAAGAAATGCTTTGAAGCCATCAAGACGCTGCAATTGATCGCGCCTGGCACGCGTGGCAACGTGACGTTTGAAGCACTTGGTATGAACTCGCCCTGTGGCGAGCAAGTCACGTTTGCGTCCAACGTGGTCGTCGCAGGCGCAGTGGAAGGCTGGCTCTTGCGCGTGGAAGCCGCGATGGTCAACACGCTGGAAAAAGTATACGCGCAATGTCTTGTCGGGTACAAAGGCAAAAAGGAAAAATGGATCAAAGATTTTCCAGGCCAATTGCTGATCACGTGTGGCCAAACGGCGTGGACAAATGAGTGTATCAAGGCACTCAATGAAGTCGCCAAGGGAGAAAAAAAAGCGCTCAAGGCGTTGAAAAAAAAATGGATTTCCTATTTGAACAAACTGGCCGATATGGTGCGGGGCCAGTTGTCGTCGATCGACCGGAAAAAGGTGGTCGCGCTGATCACGATCGAGATCCATTCACGCGATGTGATCGACCGACTTGTCAAGCAAAACTGTAAGAGCATCAACGACTTTGATTGGCTCATGCAACTGCGCTTTTATTTCAATAAAGAGCTGGGCGAGTCGGGCATTTGCGAAGTCAAGCAGACCGTGACGTCGTTGCAGTACTCGTACGAGTACCAAGGCAACAATGGCCGCTTGGTGATCACGCCGTTAACCGACCGCTGTGTGCTCACGATGACCACGGCGCTCCACTTGAACCGCGGCGGCAACCCACTCGGACCGGCGGGCACGGGCAAGACCGAGACCGTGAAAGACTTGGGCAAAAACTTGGCCAAGTACGTGATCGTGTTCAACTGCAGCGACGGCCTGGATTACAAATCCGTGGGGCGGATGTTTTCCGGGCTCGTGCAGTCCGGTGGCTGGGGCTGCTTTGATGAATTCAACCGCATTGAGATTGAAGTCTTGTCGGTCGTCGCGCAGCAAGTGCTCACGATCATGCAGGCGCTCACGCTCAAGCAAACGTCGGTCATGTTCCTGGGCTCGACGATCAAGTGTAACCACAACATGGGTATCTTTATCACGATGAATCCAGGGTACGCGGGACGCACAGAGCTGCCGGATAACCTCAAGGCGCTCATGCGGCCGTGTGCGATGATGGTGCCCGATCTTGCGCTCATCGCCGAAGTCATGTTGCAAGCTGAGGGCTTCCGAGATGCCAAGACGCTCGCCAAGAAAACGACGACTCTATACGGGCTCATGATCCAGCAGCTCAGTAAGCAAGACCACTACGATTTTGGCCTGCGGTCTCTCAAAGCGGTATTGAATATGGCCGGTGCATTGAAACGCGAAGACCCCAATTTGCAAGAAGAAAATATTTTGCTGCGCGCACTGCGCGATATGAATATGCCAAAATTTATTCGTGAAGATGCGGCACTTTTCCGACTTTTACTGGGCGATTTGTTCCCAGGCATTGAGCTTCCGGTGACCGACTATGGTAAACTGCAAGGCATGATTGAACAAGAAATGGCCGACCAAAAATTGCAAGTCCATTCGCAAATCGTGTTCAAGACCATCCAGCTGTATGAATCGCAAGTCACACGCCACTGTAATATGATCGTGGGCCAAACCATGGCGGGCAAATCGACGATTTGGAAGACGCTGCAAGGCGCCAAGACGACGCTTTCCAAAGAAGGCGTGCCGGGCTACATGCCCGTGCGTGTCCAAGTGCTCAACCCAAAGTCCATCTCTCTGAATGAGATCTACGGCGTCTACGATCTCACGACTTTTGAATGGGTGGATGGCATTTTGTCGGCGATTTTCCGCAATTTGGCGGCCGACGAACGCGTCGAAGAGAAATGGATCATGCTCGATGGGCCCGTGGATACACTGTGGATTGAAAGCATGAACTCGGTCATGGACGACAACAAAGTGCTCACGCTGATCAACGGAGACCGCATCAGCATGAGCCCGTCCATGGCGCTGCTCTTTGAAGTGCAAGATCTTGCCGTCGCGTCGCCCGCGACTGTGAGCCGCGCCGGCATGGTGTACATGGATGTCGAAGATCTCGGCTGGAGACCTTTCATTCAAACGTGGCTCACGACTATGATCCACACGCAAGACGAACGCGATATCCTGGCTTCTCTCTTTGATAAATACGTGGACCGCGTGCTCAAATTCAAATCCACCGACGTCTCCGAGCTGATCCCCGTCACGGAGTTCAATTCCGTACGCTCTTTTTGTAATTTGTACAATGCATTGGCAACCGCTGAAAATGGCGTAGATAAGACGATTTGTGGTGACAAATTCCCACAAATGGTGGAGAAATGGTTTCTCTTTTGCCAAACGTGGAGTGTGATGGGCGCGGCGAATGAAGAAGGCCGCAAAAAGTTTGACATGTGCTTGCGCGACATTGACACGGTGTACCCGCCACTCAAGACTGCGTACGATTTCTTTGTCGACCCACAGGCCCGAGAATTTAAACTGTGGGATGAAAAACTGCCTCAAAATTTCCGGATCGCACCGAATACACCGTTCCACAAGATCATTGTGCCCACGGTCGATAGCATGCGGTATGGGTTTTTGCTTCAGACCATGCTTTCGGCTGGCATCCATACGCTCATTGTGGGCGACACGGGTGTGGGTAAAACCACAGTTATCCAGAAAGAAATCGACAGCCTGAGCGACGCCTACAACCGCTTGGTGATGAATTTTTCTTCCGCGACGTCGTCGGCGACCGTGCAAGATGTGATTGAAAATGTCATGGAAAAGAAATCATTAAACCGCTTTGGGCCAGTCGGTGGTAAGAAACTGGTGACGTTTATCGATGATATGAATATGCCCACAAAGGACACCTTTGGCTCGCAACCGCCACTTGAATTGATGCGGCAATGGGTCGATTACGGCTGCTGGTACGACCGCAAGAAGCAAACGCTCAAGTACTTTATCGATATGCAACTCGTGGCCGCAATGGGCCCACCAGGCGGCGGCCGCTCCGTGATCAGTTCTCGTTTCCAGAGCCGATTCAATTTGGTAAATATGACCATCCCAGAGCAAACGCAACTGAAGCGAATCTTTGAGACCATGCTCGTGCCCAAATTGGCTGAGTTTGATGACGAAATCAAGCCGCTCGCTGTGCCGCTTGTCGCTGCGACCATCCAATTGTACCAAGGCGTGTTGGAACTGTTTCTACCCACACCCGCGAATTGCCACTACTTGTTCAATTTGCGTGATATGGCCAAAGTCGTGCAAGGTATTTTAATGTCGGACAAGCACAGCGTGACAAGCCGCGATGGGATGTTGCGGTTATGGGTCCATGAAAGCCTACGCGTGTTCTCCGATCGACTCACAAGCTTTGATGACCGGCAAACGTTTAAGAAAAAAACCGACGAGTTATTAGGCGTCCATTTCCAAACCGAATGGGCGCGGTTACTGAGTTCTGCGCCAGAGCGACTGAAAGAGAACGGACCGCTGTTCACGTCTCTGTTCTCCACCGCTGGAGCAGGCGGCGACGCCGGTGCACCTGCCAAGTACGCGGAAGTCTTGGATATGAAAATGCTCAAGACTTTTGTCGAAGAACAGCTGGAAAACCACAACGCCGAGCCAGGTTACGTGCCCATGAACTTGGTCATGTTCAGCGATGCGCTGCTCCATATCTTGCGGATCCACCGCCAGCTCATGACGCCACGAGGGAATTTGTTGCTTGTCGGAGTCGGTGGTAGTGGCAGGCAGTCGCTCACACGGCTCGCGGCATTCACAGGCGGATTCAAAGTCTTTCAAATTGAAGTGGTCAAAAACTACCGATCGATTGAATTCCATGAAGATATCAAAAAGCTGTACCAACAAGTCGGCGTGAACGAACAGAAAACGGTTTTCCTTTTCAGTGACACGCAAATCAAAAGCGAATCGTTTGTGGAAGACTTGAATAATATTCTCAGCAGTGGCGAAATCCCAGGACTTTTTGAAAAAGATGAACAAGCCACTTTGATGGATGGTGTGCGTCCGCGTGCACGTGCCCAAGGTGTGAAAGAAACAAAAGACGCGATGTGGGACTTTTTTATCAGCGAAGTGAGACGCAATCTCCATGTCGTGCTAGCGTTCAGCCCCATCGGCAAGGCCTTCCGCAACCGGTGCCGCCAGTTCCCATCGCTTGTGAACAACACGACCATTGACTGGTTCAATGAGTGGCCACTGGATGCGCTGCAAGAAGTCGGTATGAAATTCTTGGAAGAAAAAAATATCGCCAATGATAAGCAGCGGCCCAAGATTTCGTCAGTTTTCGCGGTGGTCCACAGCAGCGTCGCGCTCGCGTCGCACCAAGTGTTGGTGTCCATGAAGCGCCATAATTACGTCACACCGACCAATTTCTTGTCGCTGGTGACTGGGTACGTGGATTTACTGTCGGAAAAATCTGCTGCGATCTTGGACACAAGGGACAAGCTCAAAAACGGCCTTGCCAAGCTGGAAGAGTCCCGGTTACAAGTGGAAGAAATGTCCAAACAACTCGAGCAACGCAAAATTGTTGTTTCCCAGAAAAACAAAGATTGCAGTGATTTACTGGTCGTGATCGTCTCGGAACGGCGTGTTGCCGATGAGCAACGCAAGCAAGTGGAAGCCGACAGCGAACGGATCTCGAAAGAAGAAGCCGAAACCAAAAAAATCGCCGATGATGCGCAAAAAGATTTAGATGAAGCGCTTCCGGCTCTTCAGCGCGCGATGGCCGAAGTGGAAAACTTGGACAAAAAGGCCATCGCCGAAGTCAAAGTGTACTCGCAGCCACCGGAATTGGTTTCCTTGGTGATGTGCGCTGTGATGATTCTCTTTGGCCTGCAGCCCACGTGGGCCGCGGCAAAAATCAAGATGAACGATGTGAACTTTTTGCAACAAATTAAAACGTTTGATAAGGATTCCATGCGAGAAAAAACCATCGCGGCGTTGAAAAAATTCACTTCCAAGCCAAGTTTCCAGCCAGAAATTGTACGGAAAGTGTCCTCGGCGGCCGGTGCGTTATGCTCCTGGGTGCTCGCGATGGAAGTGTATTCGGGCGTGTTTCGCGTCGTGTTGCCAAAAAAGGAATTGCTGAAAAAGTCCCAACAAACACTCGCAATCAAGCAACGCGATTTACAAATCGCCAAGGAAAAATTACAAGAAGTGACCGAAAAAGTGGAAAATTTAAAGCAACAATACGATTCCAGTGTCTCGGAAAAGAATGCGTTACGAGAAGAGGCCGAGCTGCTGGAACTCAAGTTGTCCCGTGCCGAGCAGCTCGTGAAAGGGCTCGCCGGTGAGCGAGAACGGTGGCAATTGTCGATCGCAGATAAAAACGAATCGCTTGTCAACGTCGTGGGCGATGCGCTTGTCGCGGCGGCGTTCATCTCGTACGCTGGGCCATTTGATTCCTTTTACCGGTCGTCGCTTGTGGATACGTGGATGAACCGCGTGACCCAGCAAGGGCTGCCGATCTCTCCAAAATTCACGTTTACGGAATTTCTGGCTGACCCAACCGACGTGCGCGCGTGGAATGCGCAGGGTTTGCCGCGCGATGCGTTGTCGACTGAAAACGGCGTGATCACGACGCGCGGCAAGCGGTGGCCGCTGATGATTGACCCTCAAGGGCAAGCCAACAAGTGGATCCGGTCAATGGAAGGCACGCGGCTGGAAGTCGTGGACCCGATGATGAAAGATTTATTACGCAAGCTGGAAAACGGCATCCGCTTTGGCATTCCCGTGTTGATGCAAGATATCTTGGAAGAATTAGACCCAAGTCTGGAGCCGATCTTGAACAAGAGCATCATCAAGATTGGCAACCGCGAAGTGATCCGCTTGGGCGATAAAGAACTGGATTACAACCGCGATTTCCGGTTTTACTTGACCACCAAGCTCCACAACCCGCACTACACGCCCGAAGTCTCGACCAAGACCACAATTGTCAATTTTGTCGTCAAAGAACAAGGCCTCGAGGCCCAGTTATTAGGCATCACGGTGCAGCTGGAAGAACCGGCGCTGGAAGAACAAAAATCCGATCTGGTCGTGCGGGTCGCTGCGGCCAAAAAAAAGCTGATCGATTTGGAAAATGAGATTTTGCGGTTGCTTTCGGCTGCGAAAGGCTCACTTCTGGATGACGAGTCACTCGTCACGACGTTGAATGCCTCCAAGACCACGTCGGAAGAAGTCTCCCAGCAGCTGATCATCAGCGAAGAAACGGAAAAGAAAATCGATGCCGCGCGGATGGGGTACGCCAAAGTCGCGTTGCGGTCGTCGACGCTGTATTTTGTACTCAACGACATGACAAGCGTCGACCCCATGTACCAGTTTTCACTGGATTCGTACGTGAGTTTGTTCAAAGACTCGATCATTCGATCGCGGAACATGAAAAACCAAGCCGCGTTGAGTGAAGAATTGACTGAACGCATCAACGCGATCAACGAGTACCACACGTACGCCGTGTACGCGTACGCCTGCCGCGGTCTCTTTGAGCGCCACAAGCTTTTATTTTCGCTTCAAATGTGTGTCCGCGTGCTGCAAAGCGTCCACAAGCTGCCCATGGACGAGTACGACTTCTTGCTCAAAGGAGGCAACACAGTGAGCGCCCCCGAAGACCGCGTGGCAAATGTCGCGTCCGATTTTCTCAATGAGATGGCGTGGATGGCCATCGTGGAATTGAATAAATTGCCGAAATTCCATGGGCTGGTATCCTCTTTTGAGCAAGGCACCAAGGCCTGGAAACACTGGTTCCAAAGCAGCACGCCTGAGGTGGAGCCATTGCCAGGCGACTGGGACGGTAAGTGCAATGAACTGCAGCGGATGCTCTTGCTGCGCTGTGTGCGGCCCGATCGACTCAGTATCCAAGCCGCTCGGTTCACGGCCACGAATCTTGGAGCCCAATTTGTGGACCCACCAGCGTTTGATTTGAAGGCGATTTACGAAACCTCCAATTACAAGACCCCATTGATCTTTGTGCTTTCGCCTGGTGTGGATCCTACGAATTCGTTGATCGCATTGGCTGAATCGTTGCAGAAAAAAGTTGAAAACTGTGCGCTTGGCCAGGGCCAAGCCTCCATTGCCGAGGCCATGATGGAGAGAGGCATTGCTTCTGGCAACTGGGTGTTTTTAGCGAACTGCCACTTGATGCTCAGCTGGGCACCGACGCTTGAGAAACTGATTGACACGTTTTGTGCGCCCACCGCGACCCATGTGAATCCAAACTTTAGGCTGTGGCTATCAAGTGATCCGAATCCGAAATTCCCGATCGCCATTTTGCAGCGCGGCGTCAAGATGACCACCGAGCCGCCTCGTGGGCTCAAGGCCAATTTACTTCGTCTGTACAATACGATCACGCCGGACAAATTCACCCGTTGCAGACAGACCAAAAAGTACAAGCGGCTTTTGTTTTGCCTTTGCTGGTTCCACTCGCTTTTATTAGAGCGGCGTAAATTCAACAATCTTGGATGGAATATCCCGTACGATTTCAACGAATCGGATTTTGCGATCAGCGAAGATGTGCTGGCGATTTACTTGGACGAGTACGACGACACGCCGTGGGATGCGCTCAAGTACTTGATCGCGCAGGCCAACTACGGCGGCCGCGTGACCGACGACTGGGACCGGCGGTTGATGCTGGTGTACATTGGCCAGTTTTTCACCGAAGATGTGCTGCAAGTGGAGAATGTGCCTCTGAGCGACTCGGAGTACTATTTCGTACCCGACGATGGCGACTTGTTTGCGTACGCCGAGTACATCAAGCAATTGCCACTTGATGACCCACCGAGCGCCTTTGGGCAGCACGCGAATGCGCAAATCGCCTCGCAAATCGACGACGGACAGGAATTGATCAACACAGTGCTGTCGCTTCAGGCCGCTTCTGGAAGCAGCGGCACTGAAGGCGGTGGAAGCGGAAACGGCAGTGGTGGAAGTGGAAGCAATGCGAATGACGACAAAGTGCTCACGCTTTTACAGACGCTCAAGGACGCGGTGCCCGAGGTGTTTGATTTGACCAATATCAAGCTCACATTGGCTACGCGCGCCGATGCCGATGCGCTCAAGACCGTGCTCGTGCAGGAACTGGAGCGGTACAACAAGCTACTGGCGTGTATCCGCTTTCAACTGGTCATGCTGGAAAAAGGAATGCAAGGCTCGGTGGTGATCACACCGGAGCTCGAGGCCGTGTACAACGCCATGCTGCTGGGCCGCGTGCCGCAGGCGTGGAGCTTTTGCTACCCGTCGCTCAAGCCGCTGGGCGCGTGGACAAACGATCTCAAATTACGCTGTGACCAGATGAACAAGTGGGCCAACCACGCCCTTCCAAATGTGTTTTGGCTCTCTGGGTTCACGTACCCGACGGGGTTTTTGACCGCCGTGTTGCAAACGGCGGCGCGTAAAAACGGCATTTCCATTGATTCCTTAAATTGGGAGTTTATCGTGATCAACCAAAGTGAAAACGCGTTGCCCCCAGGTGGTCCAAAAGACGGCGCGTACATCCGCGGACTGATCTTGGAAGGCGCGAAATGGGATTTTGACCACGACTGTCTCTGTGAGCCAAACCCCATGGAATTGCACTCGCAAATGCCGATTTTGCATTTCAAACCGGTGGAAAATAAAAAAAAGGCCAACAAGGGGTTGTACAGCTGTCCGTTGTATTTGTACCCTTTACGCACAGGCACACGCGAGCGGCCGTCGTTTATGATTTCCGTGGAATTGAAATCCGGAGCTGGCAAGTCGCCCGATCTGTGGACAAAGAGAGGCACCGCGTTGCTGTTGTCGTTGAGTTCATAACAAGGTTCGATAATACATGTATGGATAATAAACATTTTCGATAAATAGTTTCTTTCATGGGGACGTGGGGAAAAAATATAAAATAAAGTATATAGCCATGGGGTTTCTGGATCATGCGCGATTACGCTACAGAGTGAGCCATTCATGGCCGCCGTCGTCCTCGCCATCCAACGCGGCGGCTCCTTTGAGCTCGTTGCTGAGCTCGACCAGCTCTTTGCGCGCTTTCCTTGCGCGGCGGTCGTTTGGACCGAAATGGCTTTCCACGATATACCACGAAGTGCGCAAGTGGCGCTCCGCAGGACGCAACTGGCCCATTTTGATCAGAAAATGCGCGACTTCCAAGGCCCTTGCAGCCGTTTCCACTGCAAACTCGCCGTACCCGTCCCGTGTCGCGTCGTGGATCTTGACCAAAGTCTGCTTGTGTTGCTCCAAGGTGCATTTCAAAAGAGACGAAGGCGATGCCGCCAGGACCAGCCACTGGCGCCACGCCGTGATGGCCTGGTCACAGCTGTCGCGTCGCGTCGAATTTGAACTGGCAAATTCCATCGCAAACGAGTGGAAGAAATCGCCCACTTCCTCGTACGCACTTGCGGCGGCTTGATACTCATGGGTTTGCAAATGGTACAGTTTGGCCAGTTCCAGCTTGAGCCAACTGGACGCAGGCACTGGCCCACAGCAAGAGTCCTCGTAGATCGCGATCGCCTTCAAATAGCACCGCACACTTTCACTCCAGTCTTTCTTGATCGCGTACAGCTGGGCGAGCGCGACGTGGACGCTCGCCGTCGTGATGTGGCCGGCGCCACACGCTTGTTCTTGGAGCCGCCACGCTTTTGTACAGTACTCGATCGCATCTTCCATGGACGTCGCATCGGGTCGCACAAAAGAAAGTGCCGCGTATTCTTTCATCAATTCGTCCCGTGCCTGTGCGTCGGCGTCTTTCTTGGCCATCACTTTGCCTTGATGGCGAGCGGCCACGTCGATCAGATCCAGTGCCTTGGAGCGGACGCGTCGTGAGCCTTCGGTGGACTTGAGCCACTTGTCGGAAATATCAAAGGCATTCTGCTGCGCCACGACGGAGAGTTGCTTGAAGCGGACACCGAGAGTTTCAGCGATGCAAAGATAGAACGGCACAAGCGAACTGCTGTCTGCTCCATGGAGCTGCTCTTCTTCGGCGATCGCGATCGTCAAATACCGCATCGCATCTTCCAGCTGACCTTTGCGAAGAAAAAAACGACCAAAGAAAAACCGGATCCGCGGACGCAAGTCCCGAGCTGGGTCGTCGGCACCATCAAAAAGACACGCACTGCTCAGCTGCACCAACTCGCTCCACGCGATTGACGGATACTGGACGCGTTCATCATGGTGCTTCAGCATGTCGCAGATGCAACTCAAGACGACAGCAGTGGTTTCCTTGTCGCTGTGCTTCAGTGTTGAGCTGCTGCTACTACCATCAGAATGGTGGAGACACTCAATGAGAGATCGCAATGGCACGACCCCGAAATGGGATGGGTCCAGCAGATTGAATCCATTGCGCAACGAGAGAAGCAGTCGCTCTGGGAACTTGGACTCGGTATCGCGAAGAAAATCCTGGAAAATGGCACTTTGGCGTTCCATTTGAACCAGCAGTTGCTGCCACTGGAAAGACGGCACCGATCCTACAAGTTGAACGAGATTCTCCAGCTGGAAAATGGCAGCGAGTACTGCGGTAGTGGGCGACGACTCGGCCATGGACGATTGCTTTGCCTGTAAAAAAGCACTTGTCGCATGGACCAATTCATCAACGGTAACCACGCCTGGAGACTTGGTGCTCAGTTGACTACGGTAAAAGAAGTCCAGCACATGCGCAAACAAGCCACTCGCGTTCTCATCCATGGCATCATCCACGTCCTGATTCCCTGCTCTCTCGGCGTTGCTGTCGGCCTGGTTCGTCTGGCTGCTGCTACTCATCAGCTTCTTGGATACTCTGGCAGCATCCAACGTTTTCAAGATCTCGTACCCAACTACTACATGGGAATGGGCTTGTTTCCACAGATTCACACGCGCGTACGTCTCGGCCAGCTCCACTTCAGCACGTACAAACTGCACACTTTGCCGAGAATACACCATCTTGGTGAGCGCCACAGCTCGCATCCTTGCGCGCAGCAGCTGTTCGTACATGGACTGGCCGGTTTCACCAAAGAACTGATGGAAAAACGGATCGCTCGTGACGTCGTCATCCTCTATGAACGCCGTCTCCGAGGTAGGGTCCTCTGGGAGATGTTGCTCTGCGTCTTGTTTGGCGGCAGTTGCCATGAGGCGGCAGCGTTGCTGGTCCCCGAATGGTTTGGCAAACACGCCAATCTTGGAATGACCAGAGTTTTCTATCACTTTGAGCTCATGGTCAAGTCGCAAGCACTCTTGCAATGTGGATGCGAGTCGTTCTTCCGGTGGAGCAGGGCAGACGCTTGTATCAGTGGCAACTGGATACGCAGCGAGCACGCTTACCGGGCCAGACCTCCGTGGTGACCCCACCGTGGCGGTAGAGTGGCGGCTATGTGGCTGTGCTCGATGCGCGCTACTTGGCCGAAGAGTGCTCGCCGAGAGCGGCGCGCGCGCTTTCATCTGCATTGAGAGAGTTCGGGAACGTCAGCTTGAAGTCAGATTTAGCTTGGGGTTTGAATACACTAAATCAATACATTTAGTTTATGAAGCGTAACTGGTTACACAAGCCCAATCCAACAAGTTACCAACAGGTTCCTAAATACCCAAATTAACGCCAACCAGGGGTTCCCTCTTGATCAAGACGAAAATGGGCGATATTGAAGCACCAATTAGCACAAGTCCCTCTCAGGAGATCGCGGATGCTGCAGTGCCCATGATAACACTGGCAGAGTCGCATTCGCGCGAGCGCGTCGCTGGCAGCCCGCTGGTTCCGAACGGTGTAGCGTGGGCCGAAGACGGCCGCGTCGCTGTTGTCTCCGAGGCCAACATCCTCATCTCCACGTTCATGAGTCGAGAGCTGGAGATGTACATCCAGCAAGGGCCAGCTGTCTCCAAGAGCTTCATTTTCGTGCCTGAACAAACGTCCCATGAGCGAGTGCCTCTCACGATCCCTGTGTTCAGTGAACCCGCCGATGCGAATCTTCCTGCCGGCAGTTTGACGTATTTTCTATTGAACGAAAGCGACCGCCACCAGTACAACCCAAAGGAACTTTCGCTTTCGAAAAGCGACGGAAAAGCGTTTCTTTCGGCGACGTGGGGGCCGCGTGGCTCTGGTCCGAACTCATCGTGTGCGATTCTCGCGCTGACGTCGTCGTCACGGATCAGTCTCCATTTTTCGTCCAGTTTCCATCTCAGCTGGAAAGAAGTCGCAGTTTTTTCCGAGAACTTGTTTGAATTTATGGAGTCACGCGAGTGGACACTCACGAGCAGCAGTAGCAGCTCTACTACCAGTGGTTCGACGCCAGCCAAGACCAAGAGCGGTGCAACTCAACCGGAGCAAACCACGGCCGCCACCACCACCAAGAAAGCGCCATCGTCAGGCCACTCCAAGAAGCGCAAACGTCCAATTGGTGCAAGCGCAAGCGGTGCGGCCACGATGCCCATGGCAGAGTACGCGCGTCGATGTGGCCTTGTGAGCACATTATCGATCGCGTGGTCCCCGTTTGTGACCAATCCAGAGCAACACACCACGTCGCTGATCGCGTTATGCGGTCGCACCATCACGACCGTGTGGGGATACGACTATCCTTCGTACGAAGCCTTTGCGAGTGTGGGAAACCTCCAACAACTCGCTGGAGCGCCACTCAGTGGTGCTGCTGCGGGTGGCAATTTCCTGTCTTCGTCCCCGTTTGCGTGGCTTGATACAGAGAAATACGGATGGGTCTCGACAAGCACGTGGCAACAAATGCATCGCTTGCCAGGAAGCCCCCACGCCGAGTTGCGGCTCGCGATGGGCACGTCGGAAGGCAAAGTCTTGCTGGCCAATATCCCTGTGCTGCCGCGTGAGGTCCACGTCTCGGAGATCGCGATCGATCGCGTGATCTTGGCGCCGCACATGCAGCCAGTGTTTGGACTTCGCCTTGGGTCAAGAAATACCTACACGGACAGCCCACGCAATGATCTGATTGTGGCATCCGGGTCGCGCATCTCAGTGTGGAATCTCAACCGCAAGCGGCTACAGCCGCTCACGTGGAAAGCGCATGCAGGCAACGTCACTGGGTTGGATGTGGATTTCTTTGGCGACAAGATCTTTTCCTGTGGTGTCGACGGACAAATTCGTCTATGGGAGAAAGAAACAGGCAAAGAGCTTCCGTACGTGGCGACTGGAAAGAGTGATGGGTCGACCCATACGACTCCTGATGGTCCAGGCGACCACCAGCACCAAGTCCAGCAGCAGCAACCACCACAAACGCCTCGCTACCCCATGTTTGGGCTCTCAGTGTCGCCAAACTCGGCCCAAGTCGCGTGTGTGTTCGTGATTCCGCCGGCTGCGCGACCAAACCGCAAGTCGCAGGCCGACGTCTCGTACAGCCGCGTCTCGATCTCACTCGAGTACGTGCCGACCCCGTACGCTTCTCAATCGACTCAATTTGTTAAAACCATGTGCAATATCTTGGAGCAAGGTCGAGACACGAGCACGATGGCCGACGTGCTGTGGTTTTGCCACGAAGACAACGCGGCCATCACGTCGCTGCAAGGCTCCGCCGATTTGACACTGCCCACTGTGCTCAACAAACTCACACAAGGCGGCAGCAAAAGCAAAGAAGACGCGCGGCAGCCATTGTATCTGAGCCTGTGTGAGGAGCTGGAGAAGCGGTTCTTTACACTGACGAGCTCGGCGTCGCGCGAGGCACTCGACTCGACGACCCCGCAGCTCTTGCAAGGCGCGTACTTGCTGCGAAGCTGTATCACGCCAGCGGACCGCCACCTTGCGATTCGAGACCACGCGCTGGTCAAAATCAAGCGCACGTTGTACGCGTACTGGGCGGAACGCTGTGTGAAGGAGCTGCTGGCGTCGCATAGCCAAGTACAAAACTTTGCCGATATTTCCACGACCGAGCGCATCAGTGCTCTGCTCATGGCGGACCTTCTCAGTGTCCAAGTGCCCATGAGTGACAGCAGCGAGCGGCTGGTCACGACGATTTACAACCGCTTGGGTTCACAGGAAAACATCACACGGTGGTCATCGTATCTGAAAGAACGCGTGGACCACTTTGCCAAGATCCGCCGGGGCGTCGTGGATGCGACGGCGGTGCCTGTTCCGCCCGTGCCGCCGCCACGACAGACTTGCTTCATCTGTGAGGAAGCCGTTCCCTTTGGTGAACTGGACCAGTTCTGCGCATTCGGCCACGTCCAAGACCGGTGCTTTTTATCGTTCCAAGTGCTCGCGTCCATGGATACTTGGAAGTGTATGGGCTGTGGCGCCTCAGCGTGTGAGATTGATTTTTCGCATGGCCGCTCCCCGTTTTATTTGCTCGAAGGACAGACCAAGGATGCCCCCAAGATCACCAGTGGAGGCGCAATGCAAATCGTGTGCCGCTTGTGTGGCAACTACTGCAGCTTTTTGCGGTACTGACGTCACCATACAGAAGTAAAATGTCGTGTCATGATCGTTTTTGTTTTTTGTTTTTTGCGTTTTGTTGTCGTCTCCACTCTTTGACTTTTCGTCCTCGGACATCGATAATAATGACCGGACACTCAGTCACTCAGTCAATGCAGCTTGTGGCTCATGGACTGGCCCAGTTTTCCATCAGATTTTGTTCTTCCAGTTGTGGTCAATGATTGCTCTCCAGGACAAAACAGGACAGAAGAATTAAAGGAGGATTTCATGCAACTCACACTTTTGTCCGAACACCACCGCCATTCCTGGCTGATTGTTCGGACTCCATAAAGTGGTGGTGAGTGTGTGTGTATGGCTCTCACAGCTTTGCACAAAAGCATGCAAGAGCCACTGCATAAAACCCGCCCGGACAGAAGAACGCAAAAAGTTGCGGTTCAACCCAGTGACGGAAAGAAAGAGATTTGTATTGACATACCACCTGACACGCCCTTACTATCTTTCACCTTGTGTCTTGATCTTGCTGAGAAACCCATGCGGAAACAACAACGCGGAAACGCTTTTACTGCGCGTCCTCGATGTGGCCCTTCTCGCTGACGTAGATACCATCCAAAAACTTACGGATATCCTTGCGCTTGACGAGGCACGACTGCGTGATGTTGGCGGCATCTTGGGAGACCTTGGCAAGGTCGATACCGAAGAGCTCAATCTGATCCTTGATATCGGCCGAACGCGAGTACTCGACACCTTCCGAGAGCACGACCTTGCGGACGCGCTTCTCACCCAAAAAGTTACGGATCTCGACCGTGCGGCCTTCAAAGTTGACGTTGATTGGGAAATGTGCGTACACAAATCGCATCTTGTACTTGAAGCCAATCTGGACACCCGTGATCATGTTCTCGATCAACGAGCAGATCGTGCGCACGCAGGCGAGCTGCTTGCGGTTACCGAACCACAAGTCGACACGGAGCTGCCCCTTGGTGATCAGACGCATGTCGAGCGCGACGTGACGGAAGTCACGCGAGATCGTGCCGCGCTTGCCCTCCACGGTGACCTTGCGGCCATCGATGGTGAACTTAACAGCCTCTGGGATTTCGACGAAACGGGTGGCGAGCAATTGACGCATGGTGTATGGGACTGCTAAATCTCAAGTGGGTTTGCCAAAGAGCGCAACAGCGTTGGGCGTCCAAAAGGCTGCGGTGTGCGGCCCAGTCAAAATGGGGAAGCTGCTTCCACCAACCAAACCAACCTTTTGAGCTTCTCGATTTTTGACAAATCATATGGCTTTTTTGGAGCGATTCCATTTTGGATTGGACAAATAGTGACACTTTATGAGCCAATGAAATACAAATATTGGGAATTCGAATTATGACCAATCGAAAGACGTTGTCGTCGAACAGATCACTTTGGTTGTTGTGATGATCAGCATGGACGACAAGATGACCAACGAGCGCGTCGGTATGAGCAGAATGTGTGGACATGTTGATGCATCCGAATGGGATATTGACTGTATTTTTTTGTGTTATCATATGTATAGATAAGGCAAAGGACGCAGTGAAGAGCTTGCTCTATGGCGCCACGTTAACCGGTGCGTTGCTGTCGTCGTCGCCTTGGCAGTTGGACGTGAAGGTTAACCACTGTGATCTGAACTATTATAGGAGTCGCTGGTGCCGCATGGGGTGCGTGTCTTGCGACTATCCGTAACGAAAGCGTCAAGTTCTACGCCGCCTCCATGGGCGCCAACTTTTTCCTCGTGTCGTCGACTTTCATTGGTACGATTCTCCTCTCATATCTACCTGTGCTGGAGATATTCATCTTCCATCTTGACTGACGACTATGCCACAGCGATGGAAGAAATCATTGCGGACAAGCGCGGCAAGCGCGACATCACGACTGGAGCTGCGGCGGGTGGTCTCACCGGCGGCTTCTTTGCTGCGGTTGTTGGTAAGGATGAACTGCAGCCAAAAAACTCTGGCTCCCCCGACAAGCTCAACTCACGTCTGTTCTGCTGAATTGTCAAAAGGTGGTCCTCGCAAAGGAATCCAAGGTACCGCTGCAGGATTAGTGGGCGGAGCTGCGCTTCTCTATGGCCGTGAGCAGTTCCACAAGTGGCGGTTGACCAAGGCTGTCGAGCGATACGAGGAAAAATACGGCACCGCGCCTGCTGTCTACTACCCGGACACGGAAATCCTTGTCGAGACCAAAGGACCCGCGCGTGCGCTTGTATTCCCGTCCTTGTTGCCGAGCTCCATGAAGGCCACAGACGAAGAAATTGAGCGTCGTATCCAAGAGCGTGTCAATGAATTGCGTCACGAAGCCCAGGGCCAAGATCCATCAACGACAGCGGCATCGAAAACAAGCTAAAACAACTTGTGTAACTGTAGCGAATATACGTTTGAAAAAAATGCCTTGAATTCATTCACATGCTTGCAGCGGGCAAACTGTTGTGGATCATTTTCAGTCCTTTTTCTGGATGGCTCACTCTGTGTATTAACTTATTCCAGTACGTTTGACATGCTCCGGAATTTCCAAAAGTCTATCCTTGAAGGGACTCGAACCCTCAATCGTCGCCTTAGGAGGGCGACGCCTTATCCATTAGGCCACAAGGACATTAGTCAATGTTGAATGTGGACCATAAGCAGGGAGTGGCTCATTCCTTACAAGGAAACAATGTAACTGGGCAGCTTCATGTCGACCACAGGGCCTATGGTATCGATATGGCCATAGCCTATGATTACTATAAGCTGTGGTTATGGTCCATACATAGCATAGCACAACGCGGCACAGCAGCAAGCAAGCTAGTAAGCACCATGTTATTAGCCTTGTCAGCTTGGGTTAGCTTTTCCAGAACTTTCGATGGGCAACAAGTTGTATCAGATCTGATGCCGACTCACTTGATCCGACAACCGCCCGATTTCCAAATCTTGAGTTGGTGCTCATTTTTGAGGTGGATATGTCGAGCACGAGCGTGGGATGGGATACGACACTGAGCGGCGGCCAGTCGGCATGGTCGACCCCTCTCCCAGACTCTGGCAGCAGCAGCGCGGCGGACGCCACGAGTGGTCTCATTGACAAGACACGCGAAGTCAAAGTGGACGCGAACGATTACTCACGCTTTAAAAACATTGGCGGTGACGACGACGACGACAAAGCCAACACGAGCGCGAGTGTCTCCCCTGGTGGCGCCGCTTCCGCTGTCGAGACGTGCCGCAACTGCCATAAGCCAGGCGCCAAGCTCAAGTGCTCCGTGTGTAAGAAGGCAGTGTACTGCGCGCGCACTTGCCAGGCGAGTGACTGGACGTTCCACAAACGCATCTGCAAGAAGCCCGAAGTGAAAAAGCCCGAGCCACCACGCAAGCGACCAGCGACTGATACCACGACAACCACCGCGAGTAGCTCGTCGTCGTCGTCCTCTGCCTCGGCTTCGACGTCATCGAGCAAGTCGTCTGTTTCGTCTTCTTCCTCGACTAAGAAGCCCACGACGAGCTCCTCCAGCACCGAGGTCGTGCTCGATGACCCTGATCTGCCAACAACCGATTTACGTGGCTACAAGAATGGCATGCCATACTTCCATCGCGAATTGTCTGAAAATGAACAAAAACTGATCGGAGACATCGCGCCAAAAAAAGTGGAAGTCGTCCACGAAGTTTCCAAGCCTGTGGTCCATGAAGGATCGGCGTGGAATGCCGCCGGCACTTTCGAAGAGCGCACTTTCACAAAGTGGGCAGAGGTACGATCCATCTAACAGCCATTGTCTGAACCTCTCTATCACTTAATAGCGAGGTTTATTTGTATGATTCAGGACAAATGGAGTGAGCTGCTCAGTGGGAAAGTGTTCAACGAAGGCGAGTACGAGGCCACGCTGGGCGCGCCAGACAAAATCACAGGTGATGCGAGTATCTGCGTCGTGCGCGGCAAGAAACGGTACCTTTTCGATTTTTGTTTCAAGTTGCCTTTTGAAGTCACACTCGCGGGTACAAAGTACACGGGCAACTTCCAGTTGAACGAAATCTCCAACGACGAGGAGTATGAAATTTCGTACAAGCTCACCAAGAAACCACCGACCGTTGGTGGGCAATTGGCGGCCTTGCAAAAGTTTGTATCCGGTGGCTTGCAAAAGGAAGTGGTGCGTATCATTGGCGAGTTCAACCGCGAATTCCAAAACCAGTAAACGTACACACACAAAATATACACGTTTGGACCAAGTCACGTCGTTATACTTTTTGTGTCGAGTCCACAAGTATGCGTAGGTACTGTAGATTCCTTATCCAGTGGACCTGGAAAAACTTTCCTGCTCACGGTTCGGTCTCCAGCATTTCTGGACCAAGTGCTGGGTTGATCGCGCTTTCCGAGACCAAGCTTTGACGTGCCGCGACCATACCAAGATGGCAGCTGTGGTAGATATCGTTGCCCTTGAGGAGACCGTAGACCGTACCACCGACCAAGCTGTCGCCTGCACCCGTACAATTGACGACATCGATTTCGACGCCTGGCAAATGCACCATTGCCACGGCGTGGTCTCGCACGCGGTGGAGGCCCCACACCTCAGCCGCTCCCTCGACAGCGCTGGAGCCGACGGACTTTTCAATTTCTTTCAAGTCCACGTTGACCGACGCGACCAACACTCCGTGCTTGCCCAACGTGACGATGATATGCTTCTCGGTCTTCTTGTCCAGCTTGGCCATCTCAAACAACACGGTCAAGCAGTCGTTCTTGAGCTGCAACATTTTGCCAGACGGCAAAATCTTGGAGCTCTCCGAGAGCTTGAAGCGTTCATGGGACCCTTTTTCACCGTGGTGGTGGAGATTGTTTTTCTCGTGAATCGCGTGGCTCATGGCGGCCAGTTCGTCCCCGTTTGGGGAGATGTACGTCACGTGCTGCACGGCGTTCGCTTCCACGACACGCATCGATTTTTGCACAGAGGTTGGCTCAAACCAAACGGCTACGTTGGCATCTGCGCTGCGAGTGGTGAGATCGTACAGTGCCGCCGGCGAAAGATTGCCGTCTGCGACCACGAGCTTCGAGTCTTTGATCGTTTCCAGTGGGATCGCTGTTGTATCCTACACAGTGCACGGTCATCATCATGATGAGCAAGAAAACACACACAAACTTCAAAGCTGTCGTGCGTTTGATGACGTACAATCTCATCAAGAGCGCGCATATCAGCGATTGCGACGTCCAGATCGCCAGTGGAACATAAAACCGCCGAGTACACGGCGGTCGCGACTTTTTCCGAGAGCTGGATGCCATTTGTCGCCAATCCAAGCGTTTCCAAGTTGCCCAGCAACAAGGAGCCCGCCGCGTCGTTGCCCACAGAGGACACGAGAAGAGGGTTCACAGCAAGCCGCTTCAAACACTCGGAGATGTTTCTTCCGACACCTGGCGAATCAAATATAATACACACAAGGTCAGCGTTAGTATGTAGTGGGCAGTATACAAAAATATGTTAGGGTCCGAACCTCCGCTTGTTTGCCGAATCGAGCCAATGTTGGAGGTCGCACGGATAATTGGCTCGGTGGATGAACTGATAATGTCGAGCACCAACCCACCGACGACCAGAACGTTTGCATCGCGATTGCTGCCTTGGTAGCGGGGACCAGCCTATCAAAACGTGTGAGAACAATAACAGGGATCCAAATATCCATATATTTTTTGCCCAGGACAAAAAAAATAAAAAATTGCATGACACGACATGCAGAATAAATACACAAGAGAAAAAAGAGAGAGTGTTGCGTGGGTCATGACTTGAGAAAACAGCTTTTCACAACTGCGAAGGCTGATTTTGATTTCATCACAGGGGGCTCACCTCGCGCTCCATGATCGAGTAGGTCACACCATTCGACAGCTGTTCGTTCTCCAACTCAAACAGCGAACGAGCAATCTGGGCATGGATACGAATCATGTGTGAGTTGGAACCAATCTTCTGTATCCTGTATCCAGCGGTGTATAATATTGGTTGGGGGTCTTGTACGCACCTGACTGCCGACCTTGGCATTATTCTTGACCAGGTCGATGTTGGAGCCGAGTGAGACACCGGATGTGATTTCGTTCAAGCGCTTCAGCAAGAAAGGCGTCACGGCTTGGCCTTCAATTCCAAGGTCTTGCACTTCTTGCAGACCACACTGCAACAAAAAAAAAACACAAAACAACAAAATTGAATTTAGAAAAAAGGGGGGATTTTTGTGTGTGGGATCCTGGGATCGGATTCTGTACATCAATGGCGTGCTTGATCACGTCGCTATCGACTGGGTTCGGATTTGGCACGGCGACGACAAACCCGTTGGGTAATTCCAGCCCGATACTTTCATGGATGAGCTCGGCACATTCCCGTGGCGTGTCGCTGCGAATATGGACTTTCATGCCACTGTCTTGCGTGAAAAACGCAGGAAACTGGTCGGTTTGGTACCCTACCACTGGAACCGACTGTACAGTATCACCACCCGAGCAAATTCACGACGATCAGCGATTGCAAACACATCAATCAACCAGCAAGGTCACTCACGTGGGTCTCCAAGAACTCCAAGGTGCGTGGGATATCCAAGATGGACTTGATCCCAGCGCACACGACTGCGACAGGCGTGCGCGACAACTCCATGAGATCGGTCGAGATATCTACAATACATAGGATTTCAGTCAGTGAGAGAAGTGACTCCTCTATCTTGGGGTGGATATACTAGCTCACTGCTATACCCACCCATGGTTTGCTCCGAGAAGCGATGGACGCCGCCAATGCCCCCAGTGACGAACATGCGGATGCCGGCCGCATGCGCAATGCGCCTGTAGAATATTTATGGGGAAATGAGTCAACTGCGATTGAGAACAGATTCTTTTTCTACTCACATGGTCGACGACACCGTCGTCGCCCCCACAAATTTTTGCGCGATCGCCGCTGGAATATCCCGTGTCGAACACTTGCGGGCCGCGTTGCCCATCTCAGCGAGCATTTTTAGATCTTTTTCCGACAAACCAACTTTGAGTTCGCCATGCGCGATACAAATCGTGGCAGGGCAGGCGCCCTGTGCTCGAACGATATCTTCGACTGTCTTGGCCATTTCCAAGTTTTGCGGATACGGCATGCCATGCGAGATGATGGTGGACTCGAGCGCCACGATTGGCTTCTTATTGCGCCCATAGAGAGCCTCGATCACTTCCTCGCTGAGTGCCAAACGGCGGCGCAGCGCCGTGTTGGGCAACGCTCCATAGCGCAACATCTTGTCTTGCACGCGGTTGCTCCTGTTGCTTTTTCGCCACGGTTTGGGGGATGAATGTCAATCTGAATCAACTAAAAAAGCGCTTTGTCACTGTGCCCACACTCCCATTCACAAACTTCAAGTGGCAGGTGGCGGGTTCTGTAACCCTCCTGTAAAGTACGATTGGGTCTAGAATTGTAATTAGTCTGGTCGCTGTGTAAAGTTAACCCCGCATAACAGCGCGCCATTCACCCAGACCGTGGCGGCATCCAAAGGAACCAAGGAAACGGATGGGCGTCGCACATGCATTAGCGGTGCTTCATGCGCTGGTGCAAGTCTCCCCGCAGCAAACCAAGTTCTCCTCTCCTGGGCTCGCATCTACGTTGGAATTGCCATTCCCAAATTTACAGCGACGCCTCCAACAGAGCCTTCCTGGCGTCATCCTCGTTGTCGTGGCGGGCGTGATTTTGCCATGGCTCACGGCCTGTATCTTCCCTGTGCAGTCGGTTTTCGAATTTCCAGGCTTCTTCACGTTTGTGTTTGTGGCGACGACGCTCGTGCTTCTCTCGCTTGCGCATGTGCTGCTGCGCTACGTGATGGTTCCTGGTGGTTCGTCGTCGCAGTCGTCGTTGCTTCTTGGTGGCGGCAAGAGCACGTCGGCTGTGTACGGATCGGTGCAGACAACGATTTGTCTGCTCGTTGAGCTTGTCGCTCGTATCCGCCAAGAACCACAGTTGCTCGTGCTACTCACGCTGTCCCTGTTCCATACGTGGATGTACAAGAACGTCGCGTATGCGTTTGTGACAGATGCCGCGGTCGCAGGCCAAGTCAATGCCCAGTTTTCGACGTTTGTGATGGTCAGCGGCTTGGTATCGTTTGTGTCCTTCATCTCGCTTGAGCGGCGGATTGGCGAAGACCCATTTGTGCTGGATCGGCGGTCCATCGTGGAGATTGTCGCCGTCCGGGACGTGGTTCGAGCGATGCGACGTGGTCTCTTGGCGTACGTGTTGACGCGCGCATGGCTCTTCGCAACACGAAGCGACGACGTGAGTGTGCTCACGTTCCGTTTCTACCGTGCGGTGTTCCATATCACGAGTGGTGTACTCGACAGCTTTGTGCTTCTCGGTGCCTCGTCCATTTTCCGGGTGCTGCTTTTCCGTCCAAACCACAAGGCCGTCGCGGATGCTGTGGCGAATGGCTCTGCGTGGGATACGCTCGCGTCCTCTCGTAAGGGCAGCCAGTCGCTAAGCGATGTGCTCTTTGGCGGCGCACTCGCTGTCTCCAATGCGAACCCAGCGCCGTTGGCCGATCAGTACGTCATCGCTCTGAAGAAACGAATGGATGCCGCCATGAAACAAGTCTCGGCAGGCAAAGTAAGCGCCATGGACTCCACAGTGGAGCAAGTCGAGACACTCGAAACGCAGCTCAAGTTTGCCAATCTCTTGCTCGCCACCAAGTTTGACAGCTCGGCGCGTCGATCACTTTTTGGCTCGGAGCCACGATGGCAATCTTTTTTGCGTGCGTCCACAAGTACGCTGGACTGCTTCACACTGCTGCTTCAGCTTCTCAACACGATCCCCGAGCGCAAGAATACAGGACAAGAGCGCGAAGCCGCGTTAGTGGAGAAGTCACTGGCCACACTGTTCCAGCTCGTGCTCACCAAGAAAGACCACCACCCATTATTGGTGTTGGACGCCCATCCGCATTTGTCAAACTTGCGCATTTCGTCCAATGGTTTCAAGTGGAAGATCAAGTACTTTTTTGCCTCGCGTGTCCAGTTTGCGCTACGACGGTTCCTTGTGGAAGAAGCCAGACGGCGTGTGTTTGTCCATGTGAAGGTACGCCCAGTCTTAGAGAGCTGTTTGCCCCACCAAAAAAAGGAGACTAATGCTGTCGGTTGTTTTCTTTTATATAGGCTGTTCACAGTAGCCAGCAAATTTTATGCCACTTGGTTGCCGCGTCGCGGAGCGAAGACAGTCAAGGGAATGTTCAAGTAAGTTCGCCCTTTTCCAGTTGAAATCGATCAGTGATTTCTCTCCCTCTAACATCTTTCCCCCACTCAGCATACGGTCCCAGCTGTGCTAATGTCGTTGGTTGAGTGCCGATCGGCGTTGGAGACGTACATTGACACGTCAGCTAAGATTGGAAACGCTGGGGATGTCTACGAGAGAGATGCCAAGGCGCTCGCAAGAGGTAGGTCGTCCACGAAACAGAGTTTTTTTTTGTTGAGTTTTTCTGGATCGATTGACTAATTCGTACTTCTTATTTCAGGACTTGACCAGGGCATCCATCGTATTTGCGAGGCGTTCTACAAGGAATTACCATCGTTCACATTCGCGCCACGTGTCAAGAAAGCGCTCGAGTCGTACACAAGCTTCAGCAACTAAAAGACTCCCCTGGTATTTTTTTTTTTGTAACGGAGCATTCTAAAACCTCAGCTTGTCTGTTCTCTGTCGTTGAATTTTGCGTTTCCATCTTCAAGCGCACGCACAAAATCCTGCATTTCAATGAGCTACATACACCGTAAACACCGAGTGTCAATTCCCAAGAGCACACAGGCAAGCGCATGAAAAAGAAGAAAAAAAACACACCGGTTCTTGGACAGCGACATCGATCCGCTGCATGGCTTTGATCGCCGCGGCTTGGCAAAGCGCCACGATGGACGCGGCATTGGCTCCTTCAGTGGCGTCAGCCAGGTAACCGAGGTCAATGTCGCCATGCCACGGCATTTTCAATCCTTGCAATTTCAAAATCGCCTGCCGTTCGTCTACACTCGGCAAGCCAACGAATAAAATATTCTCAAAACGACCTAAAATATTAAAAAAAAATAATGATTAGCAACGAGAAGCATCCCCCCAAACCCAGTAAGCCTAGAGTACTCTACCTGGTTGCAGGAACGCTGGGTCAATCGCACTCAGCGCATTGGTCGCAGCGAGGACAAAGACGCGGTCGCCGGCGAAAGCTGGGCCGCTCCCCGATTGGCTCTTCGTGGACGACGACGAGATCTCGTGGTCTCGGTCATCTGCGATCGCCTTGAGCGTGTCCATCTCCATGAGCAGCTGAGAGATCATGCGCGACGTCGTCTGGCCGTATCATTCCACGTGTTGTTAGGAAAAAGCAAAAAAAAGAAGATCAATTTGCCAGGTGCGAACGTACCACTCCGGCGGTTGTTCGATTGCCAAACAACGACTGAAACTCATCGATAAAGACCATGCATGGGCTCAGCGCACGCGCCGTGTCAAACACTCTTGTGATGGCCTTTTCGCTTTCGCCAAACTCGGCTTTCATCAAATCGCTGGCCGATACATTGAGAAAATTGCAGCCACTGGCGCGAGCAGAAGCCTTGGCGAGCATGGTCTTGCCAGTCCCCGGTGGGCCGTGGAGAAGCATGCCAAGCGGAGGCGAAATACCCATGCGAAGAAAAACGTCGGGCTTCTCCAGTGGCCACACGACCATCTCCAAGAGGCTCTGCTTGACATTTGATAGCCCACCAATGTCGCTCCACTGGACATTCGGTACCGAAGTCTGCAGCGCCTGCGTGGAGGAGGAGCCCGCGGAAGTCGCAATTTCTCGTCCGAATTTTTCAATATCGGATCGGATTTTGACAGAGTCGTGGCTATTACGGAATGTTTGGTGCTCGTGGAGCCGTCGTGCGAGAGCCACGATGTTGCTTGGCCGTTGGCCGTACTTGACCGCAACGGCAAACTTGAGCTCCTCGGAGACGTCTTCGGGAGAAGGCAAAAGCGTTTCAAACAGGCGAATGGTCCACGCCTTGTCCGGAGCCTACACACACCGGTGAAACAATCATTTTGTGAGCCAATCCGAATTTGTTTTTTTATCTGATCGCCTTTCGAAGAAAAAAAACAAGGAAACAAATATTAATACCTTTAGAAATAATTCTTCCTCAAAAACTTGGCCAATTTTTGCATTGAGAGCGCGGAGCGTGGTGACATTGCCAACCACCACGACCCGGGCGGACTTCATGGCGCCTATCGGCATCAGCACACAAACAAGTCAACAACGTGGAAAATGATCGTACCCAGGTGTGATACAAGACACGTACGGATATGATCCAAGCATGCCACAAAGCGGCACACGAGCTTGTACTTTGTTTCATCAAGCGCGCGTGGGAAGATGAGCTCCAAGTCCTCGAGCAAGACCACGCAAGGTTGAATGCGAAGCGCTGCAGTGAAAACATCTTCGACTCGAAACTGCGGCGTCGCAAGGATGGAGCAGTCCAGCGCCAGCAAATTGACGTCGAGTTGCTGCGCGACGAGTCGCACAAGTGTCGTCTTGCCCGAGCCACTTGGGCCGTGGAGCAGCAGCGACCGCGGCTGCATAGCTATTATATCACAAAATACAGTGAGTCCCTACCGCCGTGATCATGTGAAGGTAGACAGTTATGAAACATACCACGGGTGTTAAGCAAGCGCTCGTCTTGTGGTGGGAAGAGAGCGAGGGAAAGCAGATCATGGAGTGGTTCTCCTTGCGACCCAATACCTGGCTGCTCTAGCTTGGTGGAAACGGACGACGCATCGTTGCTCTCACTGGACGAAAAGGGCAAAATGGAGACCATGGTGTCGTCTGTGACGATACCAGCGTCGACCATCCAGCTGTGGTCATCGCCACCAGCCTCGTCGTGGAGTCTTCTTCGTGTTGCTCGGTTCGCTCCTCCTCCTCCTCCTCTGTAGTACGCTCGATACCGCCATGCGCCGTATTCAATTCCTTGCCATTTCATATGGATTACACCTTCTGGCCCATGGAGAATGAGCCTTTTCAGCAACGCCTTTGCCATCGCGAGTGGCAGCTTTGGCTGATCGGGACCCGCCGGATGAAGCGACACGTACTGACCGACGCGCAGCCGCGCGGGCGCCACGACTTCCACTGTGGCCTTCCGCTGCGCGTTGCTCTTCGTGGAGCCTGTCGCAAGTTCGCCTATCTGCTCGTAACTCGGCCAATGGTCAATATATATGACATCACCGTGTCCACCACTGGTGTTCAAGTGGGATTCCTCGCTGTCGACGACAACACGGAAGAACCGCGGACGTTCCTGGCCTGTGCGCAGTTGGATACAAGAGCCATGTGCAATGCAATGCTTGCCACTCCACTCTCTTGAAATACGGGCCGTTGACGACCGAGAGCCGTTGTTGCCTTGCGCCGCCACAATGACCGCCACAGCTTCCATGTTGCCGACAGCAGTCATTTTCGACACGGACGAAAACCATTGGATCAATTCATACAATACCTCGCTTTAGTGACATTTTTCTTTGTGCCCTTGCCCTCACCAAAAATCGCAACAACCGAGTTAACTGGATCAAGGTGATGCATTCGCCAAGTGGTGCGTGGTGTGCGTCGCCGGCGCATATTACAGTGCACAGGACTGAGCAATGTTATGATCAAGCGATACATATTATTTTTTTCCAGGGACAGCATGAAAACACAATAAATAATATTCCAATTTGTATTATACTACACCTTGTACTTCCTCGTGACTTTGCAAACCTACAGACACACCACCATCGACGTTGCACTTGGATCCTGCTTGGTAGTATCCATACTGGAAGTCCCATGGCCAGCACTAGTCACCATTTTTTTCGTTCGGCGTAACCCACGCGCCACGTTCGCGAGCGAAAGATCTTCATTGTCGCCATCTTCCCAAAGCACAACCTCATCATCACTGCCGTCACTATCCTCGGTGGGGATCCCTCTTTTCCGTTTCCTTGGAACATTTTTCTTCTTGAGCACCCGTGCATTCTCGGCATTCTCTGGGTCAGGCGATAAGAGCCAATTGCGGCCACGGCCCACCGTCGCAAAGGTATCCTGACGATTGCGTGGGCCAATCGGGAACACCAACGCCGACTCGTAGTATTCCAATGCGACGCGGTACTGTTCGTTTAGCTGGGACTCGCCGTACAACTTGATGCGATTGTACGCACTTTGGAACGACTTTTTCGCAAAGCCGATCCAGTTGACCATTGTTTTCTTGAGCGTCGGCATCGGAATCGAAGAGGGAACGGGAATGGGAATCGTGGTCTCGCCAAAGAGCCTGGCATGCTCTTGCTCGATCTGTTCCATCGTCCATCGCACTGGCTTGATCGACGGAAAATGAAATTGCCAGTCAATGTACACCGTCTCTGGCGGGTACGCACGCGCGCCTTGCTGCTGGCGAAAGTGTTCTCCACGGACCCGTTTACAAAACATCGCCATGGTGCCGTGGTCTCTCCATTGGTGTTCCAAAAAATCGGCCAAGTCGTGGAATTTTTTCTGCTTGCACCCGAAAATGCAGCAAACGTAGGTATCCATGGTCTTCAGTTCCCGATACGTGCGATGGCAAGCGCCGCAATAGCATCGGCGGCTGTAGTATTTCAAAAACCGACGCTCCACATAGAATGCGATCTGTCGTTTGAGTCTCTTGGGCCTTGCCATCTCTTCAACGGGCAGAGGCGGTGGTTGGCGCTTCATATGGCGAGGCAATCGCCAGTTCATGTGGTTTTCGTTGCGTGACTTGATGGCGCGTGCGATCGCCAAGCGCGCCTGTCGCTGGTGGGGTTTTTCATTCCAAAGCGCGAGCTTCCGGCGCACTTCAAAAGGACGCAACGGCGTTTTCCGCTCTCGGATTGTTCTTTCTGAGTACGTTTTTTTCTTTTTCTTTGTGCGTTTGTGGAGATGGTGCGCGACGAGAATGCGACGGTAGTACAGCATCTTTCGCGGTGGCCACAGCATCTCGCCAGTGTTCACGGGTGGCGCATCGGACGATGGATCCGGCGGACAAGCCTGCAATGGCAGCTTATGGAGCTCCACGAGGCTTGTCGCCACGTCGGCCTCAATCGAATTGGCGATGTTGCCACTGTCGGCTGGCATATTCACAGCTGCGGCCTCTGGAGCCGATGGCATTGTCATCTCAGAAGCCACGGGCGTCACTGCTGGAGCAACGGGAGTTGCTGGCATTGCTGCTGGAGACGATGGCACGTCCACCACCGCCGTCGCTGGCATCGCCTCTGAAGCTGCTGGCGTTGCAACAGCAGTCACTGGCATCCCCTGTGACGCCGCTGCCATCACCATTGGAGACGCAAGCATCTCCAATCGAACCATTGGCAAAAGTGTCATGGCGCCAATCAATTTTTGTCAAAACGCCGAGGTATTTGCCCAAAATACCGGTTTTGTACCGGTGATTCCGAATGGTCTCTTTTTCTTCAACAAGTCCCCAATGTTTGCCGATTTGGCTCCAACAGGATCCACAGGATCACAGCGAGGTTGCCATGGAAGCGGCGATCGCGCTGGCAAATATCGCAAGTTTTCTCCTTGGGATACAAGTGTTGTGACGATCACCAAGAGACTCGTTCTTGAAATGCCCTCTTCCCTTCTGCAAAAGCGTACTGAACTAAATTAATGCAGTTCTCCACCAACCCATCTCTGCATAAAACCAACCGACGGGTTCTTCACAACATAACATACTCGTAATACTTGATACGCTCGGTGGGACTCGCATGTCTGCTTCACAGTCAAATTTGGGTCTGTCGTTGTTTGATATTCGAATAAATTCTTTGTATGCGATTACAGAGGTCGTTGAAGCCTCTCACCGCTGGGTTGCAACACCAAACCCAACTCACAATTCATGAAGCTCCAGAAGATCGCCTCATGACGAAGAATAAAGTTGGCCATTTTATCTTTTGACCACGAGCAACCAAGTCCACCACCGACCAACTCAACCTGTATCGCAACGTGCGCGCGCGCACACACACACTGCTTGAATGGAGTCCACAACTCCCACCACCACAACCCCCGCCACGTCCACGGCTGAGTCGGAGGCGTCGTCCGGTAAGGAA
>JAADWJ010000203.1:0-34646 GCA_023336165.1 Pythium monospermum
CCAGATCCAGATCCAGATCCAGATCCAGATCCAGATCCAGATCCAGATCCAGATCCAGATCCAGATCCAGATCCAGATCCAGATCCAGATCCATCCAGCAACAGCGCACCGAGTGCTCGAGAGGTAGCAGCCGAGACCATGGTGGAGGACACGGTCGAACTGCGGTGCTGGTGCGGCGGTCCTCCTCCTCCTGTTGCTGGACCCGTAGACGTCCCCCATAATAACTGGACGCCTTTGTTTTTATGGGCCAATAAATCCAGATACTCACAAGTTTTCAAATCCAGTTTCAAAAACCGCTTGACAAGTGGTGGGAATTTGGTGATGGCAAATTTTAAAATGCCATTATTTTGCGACACGGCATGCAGCAAAATCTCGGGCGATTGGTTGATGGCGTTGACTAAAATCAGTGGGTTGCGTCTCTGCTGCTGGATGAGGCTTTGCACAAAGGCATTGGTGCCAAGGCCGTCGTCCAGGTCTTTTTCCCGTTCCAAGCGAAGCGACCGCGTGGCTTCGCTGTGGTCGAATTTCTCCAAAATGAACGACGGCGCATCGACAAAGCGGCACAGCAACTCACACAGCAGCTTCTTGGCCAGCTGGTACGTCGCGTCGGGCTCTGCGGACGAAGCGCTGTTCTCTGGGTCTATTTCCTCTGTGGCTATGCGCTTGGCCATGAGCGCCGGGTCGCCGTTGTCCTGGCAAAGCAAGTCAAAGATGTCTTCACACTGGCCCAAGATCTCTTCTTGGTCCAGCGAGAGTTGCTCGATGACCAGCTTGGACTCGTCAGTGGACGCGACGTGGTGTTCCTCGGAAAGCGCGCCAAGCAAAACGTCTGGGATCGACACATTGGACGGTGGTGGCGTCTGTGCTAGCGCCAACGTCTCGGCTTGTGTGACTGGCAGCGTCGACAGCCTGCGTAGCCGCCCGGGGCCTAGTGGGACCAAGTCTTGGGGTGGCGCCTGCTGTCGATACACGACGCTCGCGTGGCGCGCCATGGGCGTGAGAAACATGGACCGCCGTGGCGCCTTGCTGCGCTTGGTTTGCTCCGACATGTACATTTCTTCCAGCGTATGCAGCACGCTTTCCAGCGCCAGGCCGCCTGTCGTCGTAGCAGTACTAATACCTGTCTGGCCAGCGTCCGACGTCGTCATTGTAGATGCGAGCGCCTTGCCCACGACCGCGCGCTCTTCGCCGCTCAGCGTCTGCCACAGCGTCAGCATCAACCGTACGCGCTCGTGGAGCACGCGGCTCGCAAGTGTCGACGCCAGCTGGCGACTGGTCTTTTGTGTGGAAAAAGAAGAGCGCCTTGTTTTCTTCTGCTTCTCTGGTTGGTCTGATTCTTCTTCTTCTTCGTCGCCGGCGGCGTCTTCGTGGTCTTCCTCCAGCGACACTTGCTGCTGTTGTACGTGGCTGGTCGCAGACGCTGTGGCCGTCGCGTTCCACAGCAACAGCAGCAGCTCATCATTCAAGAACGGCGCGAGTGCCGATGTAACCACGAAAGGAACGGCCAATGGGTCGGTGATCGAGCCAAGCACTTGCGAAATCAAACCCGTCTGCTCCTCGATCGTCTCGGGTTTCATCGTTGGCCTGTGACAGGATGCACAAGTAGTAGAAGCAGTACTACTTGTCTTAGTCGATGGTAGTACTACTTGCTGCGCAGCGACGTCGGCGTGTTGCGTGAGCTGGTCAGGTGTCTTATCCGGTTCGTACGCTGTGAAAATGGAATTGCCGATCGCGCCAACCACGACATTGGCAAGCGCAAGCGACACACCAGCGGCTTGGAAAATGTGGCCCATGATTTCCATCGCCAACAGCGAACAGATTTTGTTGGGCGTGTAGTCAACAGCCAAGTGGCCATGGAACCGGCCGGCCTCCGAGTGGCGCAGCAGCGACTGCCACAGACGCGCTCTCTTGCTTTCTTCCGTGCTAGTGGTGTTGGGCAGTATCAATAAGTACGAGAGAAAGAGTGAGGGAGAGGTTGAGAAGGGGACGTACAGCGTGGGCTCGTCGAGCTGTTGGGCCCATTTCGAGAGCGTCTGGACCACAAGCGCGTCCCAGTCATAGTGTGGTTGTTGCGGTTGCTGCTCGGCTCTTGGTGATGTGGCCGCCCTGCTGTTGCTGCTGCTGCTGCTGTGGTTGTTGTTGCTTCGTGGGACAGGTGTGAGTGATGGCAAGAAGGAGTTGGGGAATGGTGATGGCTGTTGATGAGGAGGTTGAAGTTGTCTGGGCGGTTTTGGCTCGATGAAGTTGAAGCTGGGAAGCGCAACGCCGACGTTTGTGAGCAGCGCGCTGTCCAGTGGCCACGGGCAAGATGCCGACGACGGTGCTGCTGCTGCTGTGGGCCGCAGCCACGCGCGGCGGTTGCGTCGTGGCATGTAGAAACAAAGAGATGGAGCAAGCAAGCAGCTTGAAGAGCCCACTACAAAATCCAGCATCCAGTAAAACCAGTCCATCCAGTATTAACACGGTACACCTTCTCCAATGTGTCGGTTGGCCACCAAAAATAGCGAAACGTCCGAATTCACACACAGCCACATCTACACATGTCACAGACAGATCACATTGACACCAGCTTCTTATTTCCCCTCCTCTGTCTGTCTCTCTCTCCGGGGCCCCTTAGATGATGGCCGTTTGGTGCTGCTGCTGCTGTTGTTGCTGCTGTTGTTGGGTTAACTGGTGTTGTTGCTGCAGCAACTGCTGCTGTTGCTGGTGGTGGAGCGCCTGTTGCTGCTGTTGAAGCTGTTGTTGTTGAAGTTGTTGTTGCTGAAGCTGTTGCCGTGGCGGCGCCTGCAAACTCTTCTTCATCTTGTTGAGCTCCAGCTCCATGAGCTCTTGCGACCACGAGCGCACCGACTCGATCATTTTCTTTTTTAAAAACTCTTCGGCTTCTCGATCCGCATCCTCTTCTGCTCCGCCTCCGCCTCCACCACCCACACCACCCAAGCCCAGGCCAGCGTCTCCACCAGTACCAGTACCAGTACTATGGAAATTCAATCCGCCCGGCTGCTGGCCGCCACCGCCACCGAGTCCTCCGCCGTTTTTCTCCAAGTAAATCGTCAAATCTTTGAAAAAACTCGCCATATCTTTCATACCAGCGGGGAACATCACTCTCACACGCTCCACGGCTTCGGCGTCTTTTTTGTTTTTCTCTTTTTCCATGGCCTCGAGCGACATGTTGCGCAATTGCTGCTCCTTGCGGTTCCTCAAGCTGCGCACCCAGCCATTGGAGCCTCGGAAATCTTCAATGCCCAGCTCCTCAGCGAACCGCTTGCCCACATCGCGGATCAACGTATCGGAAACCGCGATTTTCTTTTCTCTGTGGACGTCAAACCAGTTTTCCACCAGCCGATTGAGCTTTTCAAACTTGGATTTCTTGTTGATATGCTTGGAACAACCCGAGATGTTGTCTTTGTAGTAGGCCTTCTTGAACTCTTCTTTGCGCTTGAGGATGCGGCTCACAGTGCTTTTATTCAAGCCGAATTGCGCAGCCAAGCGGATGCCGCTCATCGTGTCCCGCGCACTGTTGTTGTTGCTGGTATTACTACTACTACCGGCAGTAGTAGTACCGTAGCCACCGCTGGTAGTAGAACCAGAATCTTGTTTGTTGCTTCGCGTGCCGTTTTTTGGATCGTACTGGAACTCTTCGGCCAGCTCAATGAGTCGGATCTTGGTCTGCAAGTCGATACTGGCGTTGGTGCCCACTTTGCGGTGCTTGCGCTGCTTGCCACTGGCTCCGGCGGTCGGTTGGTGAGGCTGCGTCTCTGAGCCGCCGAGGCCATCGCTGCCGTCCAGTTTCATCTCGTCAAAGTGGCCGACGCCGATGCCAGCGAGAGCAGCGGCGTCGGCATCGGCATCGCTGGGAAAGTACGCGTTGACGTTCATCGCGTGAAGCTCCATGGCGCCGCTGCTGTTGCTGCCACTGCCGCCAGCTTCGCTGAGCATGGCCAGTCGCGCTGAGTGGTGGGCGTGGTGACCGCCACCGCCATACAAGTGGTGGTGGGGCGGCTGTGCGGTCGCATGGGCGTGCGCGTGGCTCAGCAAAGTGGGCGACGGGGGCATCGCCAACGGCAGCAGCGCGCCCCCATGCGCTCCCCCTCCTGCTTCGTGGTGGTGGCCACCATTGAGCGTGAAGGCCGAGTCGTCCTGCTGCTGGCCATGACCATGGTGGTGGTGCTGATGACTCTCGTCTCGCTGCTCGAAGCGCGTGCTGGATGTCAGTGCTGATGTGGTTGTTGCCACGTGCGTTGCTGCATGAGGGACGCCGTCTTCATTCAGCGCCAGCTGCAGCGCAGACGCGGTTTCCTCATGAGGATGCATCGTTCCCAGAAGCTCTTTGGGTGGGCAAACAGAAGGGGGGAGAATATGGTCACCATTCCGCAACCAACCAACACCCTAAAGGGACAACTCCTGTTCATAACATTTTATCGCAACGGTTACTAACTTTTCTCTCTAAAATTCAGTGTGAGGTCTTTTTTGTCAACCAGTCTCCTGTCGCCAGAAACCAAATCTGGTTTGGACACCTTCAGTTTTAACCACCGACCCGCCTTTTCTCAAGGTGCCGATGATGTCTGGAAAAAATGTGGTGGAGAGTTTGTGCCAGTTGTGGCCACTGGCCGTTTTCTACCAACACATTTTTGTTTCGTTGGTTTGTGAGTTCCAACGCGAGCAGATGATTGGGCCATTCTTATCTGCGAGCATGAACCTGTGCGAAATCGGAAACATTGGATTTTCGTTGGCGTGTGTCCCCATTTGCCAACAACTTTGTTGTGCCACAGAACCAAACGATCCCCCCGCTCCACATAGTAACGAGGCAACATGTCGGACGTCATCGACCCAGCTGCCACAGAAGACTTGACGCCGTCGGTCACGATCCTCAACGGTGTGCGTGCGTACGGACCCTTCATCATCGTCGGATGGGTCGGGTTTGAGATCATGCGCCGCAAGCTGGAGCGTGCGTACTACGTCCGCGAGCGGTCGCCCGAGACTGCGACGCCCACGACTGTCATGACGCGCAACGCTGGTTTCCTCAAGTGGGTGTGGCCGCTGTACACGACCAGCGACGACGTCGTGCTGCAGTCGTGTGGCATGGACACGCTCTTTTTCTTGCGGTTCTTGCGGTTGTGCCAGAAACTGGCGTGGCTTGGGATTTTCCTCTCCAGTGCGCTCTTTCCCATTTACTTTTACGCGCAGCGCGGCGACGACAACGATGCGTTGTACAAGATGACGCTGTCCCACATGTCGGACAAGGACGACCAGAAGTGGCGCTACTGGTTCACGGTATTGGCCATGTACATCATGTCGGCGGCCACGTGCTACTTGCTCTGGTGCGAGTTTATTGAATATGTGCGCCGTCGCCACGAGTTTCTCAGCCGTAAGACCACGCAGCAGTACACGATCGTCGTGAATGGGCTGCCAAAGCACTTGCGCACGCAGCAAACGCTGCGCAATTACTTGGAAGTGTTGTTCCCCAAGTCGGTGGTCAATGTCACCGTCGCTCTGGAGTGTGGCGACTTGGAAAAGCTGGTGAAAGAGCGTGCCAAAGTGCGCAACAAACTCGAGCACGCGCTCGCGTTGAGCGCCAAGAACGGCGAGCGCGTCATGGTCAAGGCCAACGGAATGTGCGGCGAGAAAGTCGATGCCATTGATCTGTACCAGGACCATTTGAAGAACTTGAACGACGCGGTCGAGATGGAAGTGCGCAGCATTCTTCGCAACCAAGAAGCGATCGCGAACCAAATGCTTGAGACCAACGTGGAAGATGGCGGTGAGAGTGACGTCCCGACGCTGCAAGTGCCCCACACGCCAGACGATGTGATCATTGATGAGTCGCGCGCGACCGAGAGCGACTACATCAAAGGATTTCGCAAGCTCACGAATGGCTTGGGCTCGACGAGCAAGAACATCATGCGCACGACGGGCTTTGTGACCTTCAACACGTTGCGTGCCGCGCAGTCTGCTCAACAAGTGTTGCAATGCACTGATCCAACCAAAATGCACATCGAAGCCGCTGCCCATGTGGATGATGTGGTCTGGGAGAACGTTGGTATCTCCCTCAACACGAAGCAGTACTGGGGGTTGATCTCGACCGCCGCGACCACCGCGATCATCCTGTTTTGGACGATCCCAACTGCATTTGTGGTCTCCTTGTCCAAGGTCGACAAGCTCGAAGGCAGCTGGCCAGCACTCGCCGACTTCTCGAAGAAGAATACATGGTTTGCCCCCGTCTTGGAGCAAATCTCGCCGCTCATGCTTTCGGTCATGAGTGCATTGGCGCCGATTATCTTTGGCATCCTTTCGAAACGGGAAGGCCATGCTGCAGCAGCTGCGGTCGACAAGTCGCTGTTCAACAAATTGGTCATTTACCAGTGGTACGTTGTGTTGCTGCTGCCCATCTTGGGCGGTACGTTCCTTGACAGCCTGCTGGGCAAGAATGGCGAAAAGTTCAATGCCAGCAAAGTGATTGATGACATCAGTTCGGCACTTCCGGTCCAGTCGTCATTCTACGTCAGCTACATGATGGTCCAAATGGGTCTTCCAACCTCGCTCGAGTTGCTGCGCGTAATGCCGTTGATCAAGGCGGCCATCTACCACTACATTGCCCCCAAGGTGACACCTCGTCAACGCTCTTCGCCGTGGTTGGGGCTCTCTCCACTTTCCGTGCCAGGCGACTTTGGTGCGTCCGATCCAGTCTCGCAGTTTTTCTTGATCTTCATTCTGATTGTCGTCTTCTGCGCCGTCGCACCCGTTGTGTCCTACTTTGCGGCCGCGTATCTCTTCCTCTCGGAGTTGCTCTACCGCTGGAATGTGCTTTGCGTCTCTGACCCGTCCCCCAACACTGGTGCTGAGTATTGGCCATCGCTGTACCGATTCTGTATCGGCGCGTTGCTCTTCGCTCAGATCATCATGGCTCTTGTGCTTGGGCTGAAGAAAGCGGCAGCGGCCGCGACCATGGGCTTGATCTTGCCGTTCATCACCGTGCTATTCCACCTGTTTATCTGGTCGCGCTACCCACGAACGGCTCTCAATCTGCCTCTGGACGAGTGTGTCATGGTCGACAACCGTCGCCAGCGTCAACTTGAAGACCTGGAAAAGTCGCTCGACGAAATGTACCTCCAGCCAGCGATGTCGGAGCGAGCGCCGCTCGTACCAGACTACGATGAACTCGCCAGTGACCCAAATGGTGAGCACCAGATCTCCTCTCCTCCTCCTGAGTACATGTGATTCCTCAGTATTAAAGAAATGTATATGTTGGCCCACGCAACATGCTTGTTGTCTTTTGTATCGTATAGGGAAAGATCCTGACGCACCTTCAAAAGCGTAGCAGAAATTCCTTCAACCCGATTTTTTGGTACCTTTTCCGATCACACTGTAAATCACTGACATCTCGGTGAGCTGGTCCTCAGGTCCGCTCATCCTCTCCTCCCCGTCCCTATCCCTTTGCTCTGTCTACGTCTATAATATCTGTCTCAGCACATGGAAGGAGGACAAGTCTAAAGTCTAAAGTGTCCAGAAAAAATGGATAGAGAACACCAAAATTGGTGAGATCCAGACTCTGGTTCACCGTGCTGCCCGAGCCCCTTTGGCCATCCGTCCACAGCAAATCCAAAACTCTGGATTGAGGACTGGATGCATCTTGCCTCAAAATTCGAATTGACTCCCACTTGCCAACGGCAACAAGCAAACCAGGGACAGGGACACAACCCTGACATCTGAATGTAGCCATGTGGATCCGCGCCTGTGTCTGGTCAGGTGCATTTGCTGGATACTGTACACTCCAGTCTGTCATGTTGACCAGCATCGCCCTCTCCCTCTGCCGTTCGTCGCACAGACTCTTTTTTTTTAGAAAATCACATCTGGTTGGATTCCCACACCTGACTTCCACAGGAATCGGTTCCTTCCTATTCGCGCGCGTCGTTTCCTTTCCGTCACTTGGACGTCAACGCGCATCACGCAAGCGCACAGGCATTCCGTGGACTCGTATTGCCGCGTGCCCACTGCGTACAAGTGCCGTTACCGTCCAGTATACATATCGAGCGCCATGCCGTCGCCGCTCGCGATCTCCAACATCATCCTGTCGCAGTCGCTGGAGCAGGACACGATAAGTGACGCCACGCCCAAGCTGTCGTACTACCGCGATGTTCTCCAGCCAAACCCGTTGCCCGTGTTGCTGCGCGTGCGCCGCGTGCGTGTCTTCCTCATCTCGACAGTGTTGACTGTTGCAGTCGCGGGTATAACGTTCGTATTGGCTCAAGGCGTGACACTGAAAACGATCCATGATGCCGCCATGATCGACAGCCAGTCGCGAAGAGACGCGCTCATTCAAAACTACAACTCGTACGTGGGCAACGTCGCCGCACTCGCCATTAAGCCACTGCAACTCCTCACGGCCACGGTTTTGCCTGTTTGGTTATGGTGTTTCCTCACGGAAACGGTAATGAGCGGCGGATCGCAACGGTCAACCAAGGCGAAAGTGCTCGTGCTTGGCGCTACGAGTCTTCTCGTGTGGCTGCTCAGCAACTCCTTCCACGGTGTCAACGTGCAGCTGCAGTATGCACAACAGTCAAGTGGAGAAAGTACGCAAATTGCGTCGTCTGGAAGCGATGGCCTTGTCCTTGAATCCAACTCGACATCGGCCGGCCCAGTGAACAGTATCCTTCGGTCGGCCGTCACGATGGACTACCGACCAACACGGTCCGCGTGTACCAAGCCGTCCGCCAAGAGACTTATCGCTGCTGTGGAATACGGTTTCCCGTCGCGCGACTGGATGCAGACGATGAAACCAACAAACTCGTCCCCGCTACTCCCTCTGGGCGATAACGCAGCGAGGTCCCTCGCCACGTATGCCTACCCAATGATGCACTCGTTTTTCAAGTCTCCATCCGACCAAAGCACCACCAACATGAGCGCTATCCTCTCACAAATTTACCCAGCCACGGCAACGACAAATGGCGATCTCAGTGGCCTCGCTGACGATGTGAATGCCACATTCCACAAGTTTGTAGAGGCGTCCACGACGTCGCAAGTGAAATGGTTTGACACGGCCAACATCGCCTTCAGCGTCAGCGCGACAAACCTTTCAAGCGGCTTTGGCTTCGAAAGCGTGAGCTTCGATATCCCGTTTCGAGCCGAGTACATGCAGCGTCGATTGACGCTCGTAAACAACGACACGACTTCCACTGTGTCATACGACAACCACCAACAGAGCGATAACAACAACAGCAACAGCAGAAACAGCTCTGTCTCTTCATCACCGACCGGTGACTATTTCTTCGACGTCAACATCAAGGAAGAATGCGGAGAACTCGCCTGTATTGTGAGCCCACGCGGTGAAAGCGCCACAGGCGCGGCAGTGGAAAACGGCGCCCAAGTACGAGCACTGGCGATCTGTCTGGACGACAAAGGCAACGAAGACGTTCGTGCTACGCTGCAGTTGAACCCAAGCGAAGCGTGTACACACAACGTCTCAACGACGTCTTTTCTTGTGTTCAGCTTTGCGCAGCGGATCGAAGGCGACGCATTCAACCACACGACGGGTGGCGCTATTGTTCGATTGAAGAACGCCAAGAAGTTCTACTCGCTGACGGTGGGCCGCCTGAGCTGGGCAAGCAGCGATCTATCTGCTACGCTGGACGCCAGCGCATGCAGCCAAGACATGAGTTGCCACGGTGTCTCGTTGCCATTGGAAGCAAACGAGATCATCGTGGCCAGCACCTCCGCTCTTCCTCTGCAAGACCTGCTGCTCGCATCTCCCTCGGCCACGACCTGGGCGTTGTTGGTGGGCACAGTAGCACAAGAAAGTGATATCGGTGGTACGTTCAAGAGCGACTTGGTGCTTCCCGATCTATTCTCCAGCAAAAGCTCGACTTTGATTGCCAGTCCATCGCAGTGTGAACGCGAACGCGGCAACTTCCTTGCCTCCATCACCAAGAACCAATGGTTCTCGGCCCACAGTGAGCAGCAGGCGTACACGTCCGCTCTCTTCTGGCTATTCCAGAACGGCGTCGTGAAGCAAAGAGAGAGCGACAGCAGCTCTCCATCCACAGGGTCCTCGACGCCAAGTTCAACATCTTCCTCGGCTGGATTCGTGGCTCGGTTAGTGGTTCAAGTGCCACGCAACTCGTGCATTCTCACCTACTCTGGCTGTGCTGTCGTGTTTCTCCTAAGTGTGAGCGTTCTGCTCTTCGGCAAGCGCCACGAGTCCCGCATCGAGAAACACTACGAGCCTTTCCACTTAGCGCAGACCCTTGTCGGCGCCTCGTCGCCTTTTGTGCCGTCGCCGATGCTCATCAACTCGGATTTACTCAACATCAACGGCGAGTTACTCAGCAGTTCCGAGTCATTGAGGGAATTTGAGATCATGGCGCTCACTCTGCGCCATCGACAAGCGACCTCGACGCGGATCCTGGTCCCCAGACCGCCGTGTCTCTCCGCCTCGGCATCGACGTCGGCATTACGGTCCGCGTATGCATCTGTATGAGTCACCTGTAGTGTTCTGTGGTGCTGCTTGTTCATGTTTCTTTGTGTGCGTGTTGTCATTGTAATAACCGACAACCCTTAATGGAATCGCTGTTGAGAAAATTTCGCTATTATAAAATTTGTCGGCATTGGCTTCACAACGTTGTGAGCCACACACACACAGCGGCCACACCTGGAAATCCAGCATTCGCATGGTTGGGACACACTGGAACACAGTGTATCCACAAAGTGTCGAATTCCGTGTCTCAAACCGGAAATAGGGCTAGGTGCTTTGGCAAAGAAAACAAACGCGCGTTTGAAAAAACATAAAATTGTCAAGTAGCGTGTTGTATGCATTCAGAAATTCTAAAACCCTGTTTTCACATATTTTCTTTCTGTTTACATCAACTCCATTTCCGTTTTGGGTGAACCGGCTCACTGAGTGACGCCTTTCCATCCAAACAAATTTGAATTGACAACACCAAACGCAAACGCCAACAACACCGACACCAACACAATTTTTGTTGGTGATCTCTCCCTCGCAAAATCTCCAACAAATACCAAACGCGTTGGAAAGGCATCAACACCAACAGCAAGAACAAGAAGAAGAAGAAGAAGAAGAAGGAAACCTCCCGCTTCCATTCTTTCATCATGGCGGGCGGTAGCAGCGGCGCCGACGACCACAGCGGCTCTGTGTTCCGCGTCGGCGACAACGTGGAGCTATGGCGCGTCATCGGCATGGTCTCGGTTCTGCTGGTCTTCGTCATGCTCTTCGAAAACCTTATCCACAAGCTCGAACATTATCTGAAAAAGTACCCGAAATACCACGACATGATGACCAAAGTGTTTGGCGAGCTCATGATCTTGGGGCTCATCGGCTTGGGCATCAAGATCTTGAAAGAAGTCGCGCATTTAGACGCGTACAGCCCCCGTATGGTCGCGTTCCAAGCTGCCGATCTCACGATCTTCCTTGTCGCGATCGCTCTGATCATCCAGGCGACAGTCGTGTTTCTTCGCATGCGCCGCAAAAACATCCAGTGCGACAAGGCCGACCTCATGAGCACGCAGCACCTCGTGGACCACATCGCACACCATGCCGCGCCCACATGGACAGACCACATCGCCAGTGGCTTTCGCAAAAGCAAGACCAATGCCACTATCCTGCAACCAAGCGATGTGCCCGAAGTCGCGACCATGCGCATCTTGCGCCATTTCTTCTTGCGCCGCTATGGGCTGCCCGAACTGTTCCCGTTCTCCAAGTACTTGCGCCAAGCACAGGATAACCAGATTTCCCACATGATTGAAGTGGAAATGTCCACGTGGATCATCTTGCTCTTGATCGCGTGGGCGCTGGACGTCACCGCCGATGCGATCGCCCACACGTTTTTGGTGGACAGCCAATTCCATATTGTGGTGGCGTTTTTGCTGTTCACGTGGCTTTCCGTGGTGTTCAATGCGGCAATCACGGCGTATTTTACATGGGCGATCGACGAGTTGTTGACCGCCGCCGTGGACGGCGAGTCCCATCGTGCGAACCGGTACTTGTACTTGAACGAAATCGCCGAACATGAAGCCCACGTGTCGCAACAAGAGCTCGCTACGGATGCGATCGCAGTCATGGAGCGTGTGCGAGAGGAAGAAGGCACCAAGAAAATCAAACGCAACCGCAGATACCTCACCAAGCACGACACGGGCTTCCAGTTGGTCTCGACGCTGTTCCGGAAAGTGTCGTCCAAGACTCGCCACAAGACCACCAACCATGCTGGTGCTTCTACTGCCAAGCCAACAGCGACGACGACGCCTGGACTGCAACAACAGCAGCAGCAGCTCCATCCAAACACACAGACCCAGCAACAACACCCCGTCAAGTGGTTCTCGCGCAAGATGTGGCATTTCGTGGTCATGTCGTCGTTGATGCTCAACGCGCTGTACATTGCGCTCTTCTGCCAGTGTGTGATCTACCAGCTGCAGCCCATTTACGAAAAAGTCGGGCTCGCCCCCATGTGGCTGCTGCCGCTTCCGATGCTCATCAACATGTTCATCTTTCAGCCGCGGATCTTGCGCAATTTCATTCTCGTGTCGTCGATTTGCCGAGTCGACGACACGGCGCTGGGTGACGTCATCGACCACTTCACCGAGACCATCCAATTGCGCGCCAATTTCGTGCAAACCGTGCATGGGTTTTTGGAGGAAACGAGCCAGACGATCATGGATGTGCAAGCCGAGTTTGAAAGCCATGACCATGAAAACGCCGGGTTTTTGGATGTGGAAGAAGTGCGGCTCGTGTTACGCAAGTTTGGCTTTAAATTGTCGTTTTTCAGATTCAACAGCGTCGCCAAGTTGCTGTTCAACTTTAGCGGATTTATGATTGAGTACTCGCAAGTGATCAAGCTACTCGCGCTGGCTCAAAGCGACGAGCTGCGGTCGTTGTACAGCCACGGCCACAGCCAGCGCGACAGCCGGCAGAGCCAGGCTGCGATGGGTCGAGGAGTTGCCCACCACGGCCACCAGGACGACGATGACCAACTGAATGCAAGCTTCGTGCTCATGGACAACAACTCTCTGTACGGCCACCCGTCGCCCTACGTGCCGCCACACCACCAGCAGCCTCGCAGTGGGAACACCGGCGCTGGCAATGCCACTTTCCTGCGTGCCAAGTCCAGTGCCGCGGCCTCGCTCTACCACTTGGACTTTGACTACACCACTGGCGAGCCACGCGCCAACCACCACCACCACAGGCCAAATGACCAGCTTCAGTCCCCACATAGCACTCACTACATGCTCATCTAGCCCATTGGCAGATTCTCCTGGACTGTTGATCAGCCCTCATAACCTCAAAATAACGTTATTTACCTCTAAATTCACGGTATTTTCCACATATATCGTATAAATTGGATCCATGTCGCAAGATCAGATTTCAAAGGTCCGCAATATCAGTAGATCTACATGTCACTTGATCGGGGTTATGTCACTATACGTCCTGATGGCACACAGACCGCCGCGTCATTTCCTGTCCCTTTGGTTCCACAGAGAAAGAGAGCCAAAACAGCCAAAAAAGCCAAAAAAGCTCTCACCACAACCAAGAGCTTCCACGGACCTCCCAAAGCCCCAAGAGCAAACTCAAAATGGCCGCAGAGCAAGCCAAAGACCGCGGCAACCGCGCATTCTCCGGTGGCAACTACCGCGATGCGCTCTCCAGCTTCAACGAAGCCATCGCGCTCCATGAGAAAGCACTTGCAAGTGGCGACTCGGCCGGCGCGAGCGGCAAGCTCTTTGTCTACTACTCGAACCGCTCGGCGTGCCACCTCAAGCTTGGCGACGGCAGCAGCGCGCTCGCCGACGCCGACAAGTGCGTCTCACTGAAGCGCGACTGGGCCAAAGGCTACTCGCGCAAAGGCGCGGCGTTGCATTTCTTGGGCCGCTTCCCGGATGCGTTCCGCGCGTACAAAGACGGACTCGCATTGGAGCCATCGAACGCCGCGCTTCAGGAAGGCATCCAGACCGTACAGGCGCGCATGGCGGCTCCTCCAGCAGCATCAGCAACAGCTCCAAGAGCACCAAGAGCAGCAGCGCCATCCGTCGGCAACAAGACGCTTTTCCAGTTTCTCGCGGGCGACAAGACCGCCATCTTCCAGCTTTTACAGTTTTCTCTGCGTTCGCTTTTGATCACAACCTTCATCTTGTACTGGATCCCGCTATTGTTCCCCGCGGCGTTTGCGTTTGCTTCGTTTTTCAAGATCGCACTGTTCCACTATTTCAGTTACTTGCTGTTCACCCATGGGCGTCCGCAATGGAACGCTGCCTACGGCCAGAGACTCGTGTTGGACCCGGCCGTGCAGTCGTTTTTCTACTGCCTGGTCTTCTGGGTCTCCACACCTTATGGGCTCGCCATGGTGCCTGTGGTTTTAGTGGAATGTGTGCATTTCTTTGGCTATTTGTCCAGCATTATCCAAGTTCTCAAGCTTGAAAATGCGTTGTTCGTCACGGCATTTACCTCGAAAGTCTTGCTTCCTGTGACGGCTGCTGTGATCAGCGACGCGTCCTTCCCGTCGCTTCCGACAGCTTCCAAATGGGCCAAACTGTACCACCGCGTGCCCACCGTCGCGGCCAATATTGAACTCGCCATCGGCCTCTCACTGATTGTGGAGCTGCTCACCCCCGCTCGTAATTTCTTATTGGTGATGCTTTTCTGGCAGCAATTGCGCGTGCGGTACATGATCTCGCCGCCGCTTCAAGAAGCGTTCCGCAATTTGAACGGAAGCATCTTGGCGCTCACTTCGCATCCGCGGTGCCCCGCGGCCGTTGGCTCGGTGTACGCCAAGCTGCGCGCGTTTGCCGTGAGTATGACCGACGTCCAGCAGCCCCAAGCAGGCGGCAGTGCGGCTGGCGGGTTGGCGTCTCGTTGCAGCGTCATGTAGGTGGCAGCAGCTGAGAGAGAAAGAGAGAGGCAAGAGAGTTTATGACAAACACATTTTTTCATTTTTATGTTTTGTGTGTTTTTTTTTTAAATTCGATTTTTACGGTTTGTTTTTTTCCTGCTTACAAGCCATTGGTGAGCTCTTCGCCTCGGCTTCGTCGGCGGCTTCGCGTGGTTCGCTTGGCAGTGGGGGCCACGTGGTCTCCGTCATCGTCATCGTCGTTGTCATCTTCAGAATCGTCAATCACGATGACTTCCCACGGCCGCGGCGCACGTTTTCGCTTTTGGCCCGAGGAGGCGGAGGATGCCTGCGACTGCGACTGCGACGACGATGGCGTTGGGGTCTTTGCCATCCCACTGGCTGCTGGCGGTGTGCTCGTGGTGGTGGTGGTGCTACCAGACGTAACAGCCGAGGAGCTATTTGGTTTGGCGTTTGGTGTCGTCGCCGCGCCATCTCCAGTCGACGCGGACGCTTTCAATGGTGAAGTCTGTTTACCATTAGCAGTCGTCAGTGACGCAGTAGCAGCAGCGGCAGAAGAAGAAGAAGAAGAGCCAGGTGGCTGCCGCCCAAGAAGAACAACTGTCGTCGCGTGGTCTTCGTCTTCGTCTCCATCCTGCAACTCAATCACTTGCAATGGCTCGTCCTTCGCCTTGGCATTCTCCTCGGCCTTCGCCTTTGCCTTGGCGGCTGCTGCGACTTCATCGTCCCGTTTCTGATGGAGCCAAATCGCACGCGCGCGTAACGAGTGGTACGGGTCTTCTTGCTTCATCATCTTGAGCTCGTTCAACGCCGTCATCATATTTTTCGCCGCCGCCTTGATCTCTGCTTGCGCTTGGTCGCTTTGCTGCGCTTGCTGGCGTTTTTTCTCATTTATGATCGCCGTCTCCGTGGCCTTTCGTTGGCGTGCCGACTGCGAGAAATGCGGATCTTCCAGCCGCATGCCGCGCAAATCACGCAGCCGCTGTTTGGCTTCCAACGTTTGCGGTGGGACGGGTGCTTCTGCTTCTGGTGCTTCTGCTTCGGTGGCTGTTCCTGCTGCTGCCTGAGTGCTCGTAGACGCTGCTCGCCTCGCTTCCAGATAACTGTGTGCTCTTGTGGTGATATCGTGGACGTAATTCTCGACCCACGTCGTGGACGGGAACACGGTGGTCGGATTGGTCATCGTGAACAGCGGCAAGCGCCACACATTGGGCAAATACTCGTCCAGCCCATAGCATTCCACGCCTTGCAACAGCATCACATCATGCCGCGGCGTCCACCACATCGGGAACAAGTTGTCGCCACGTGCAAGTTCCGCGGCGCGGATCTCCAACACGACTTTGCGCACCAGTTGGTACAGTTTCTTGGGTGGCAACACCAGTAATTCGCCACGTAAACGGCGAAACATTTCAATGCGATGCAGCAAGCGCACGCAAAGCGTTTGGTTCAGCGTCCACACGCCGCGGCGTCCGCCGAAAATGGACAGCGACCGCGCTTCTTGCACTGCGATTTGGACCGCATCTTTGGTGTTTTCCACGCGAAGCCGCGCAAACCGCTCCAAACTGTACACTTCGGCGACCAGCTCGGTCATGGGCAGCCGGCTGATGGAAAGTTGCGGGTCTTGCACGAAATAGCGCCATTTTTCATATCTTTTTTCAGCTGTCGTGCAGGCGGAAGTGTCTGGAATGCCAAACGAAAACACGAGCTTGGCGAAGCGGCCCCGCTTGGCGGCCATGTGGGACTCTACGGCTTGTTCGTTGATCGCGTGGCTCGCGGGTGGCGGTCCATGGTGGTCGTGGTGGTGGTGATGGTGTGGATGGTGTGAATGGGGCTGCCCATTGGCGTCACCGTCGTCGGCGTGCTGGTGATGCGACTGCTGGTACGGTTGTGGCTGTCGGTCTTGCAGCATCCCAGCAGAGTAGAGCTGCGGTGCCATACCAGCAGGCGCGGTAGGCGGCACGAGCACGCGCGCACTTGCAGCAGCAGCGGTTTGTTCTTGGAGTTGTTTTCGTAAGCGCATGTTCTTCATGTGGAGCTCGCGCCGCCTGAGGTTGATCCAAATGGCCAGCACGGTCTTGACGCGCTTGTTCAACGTTGCGACGGACGGCCATGTTGTGACGAGGTGATCGGCCGCGCGGAAGCTGAAAAGAGACGACTTTTTCAGCAACTCGGACGGTGACATCCGTGCGCGCATCCAACCGTATTTGTATACAAACAACAGCAGCACGACGTCGTCCACGATGGGGATCCACCACGGCGCGACGGCCGACAAGATTCCAAGTTCAGGAAGCGCTTGCACGCGCGTCAGCGCAGCGCGAAGAGCTTGCTCCTGGGCGATCCGTGGGGTGGACGCACTGGGAGGCGTCGACGTCGATTTGGTCGTAGTAGGCGTTGTTGGCGTCGCAAGCGACTCGGTTCCGCTGGACGGAGGTGGCACTGCACTGGCCGTGGCCGCTTCGTCGACTTTTTCCTCCGACTTTTCCTCCACTGCAGAAGCATCAGGCGTCTCGCCAGCATGCTCCTTCATTGCCTCCTCCTGCTTCTGTTCCTTCTCCACGGCCATAGTTTCGTCTCCTTCTTTCATTTCTTCATCAGCCTTCGTCGTCACCATCGTTGTCGTCTCCTCCTCCTTCTTCTCAGCTGCTCCATCACCAGGATCATCAGCAACCACTGCTGCTGGCTCTTGTGGTTTCTCCGTCGCTGACTTGGTCTCTTCTTCGCCCACCGTCTCGACGCTCTTTGCTGTTGTCTCTTCTTCCTTCTCCTCCTTCTCCTTCTCGGCCGCATCAGTCGTCGTCGTCGCAGCAGGTGGGTTTTCCTCTGCCACTTGTTTGTCTTTCTTTTTCCCACATTTCGCAGGCAACACGCCATCGAGAATCATTCGCGTGATTTTGTCCGAGCTCTTGTGCTTTTTCTTCATGCTCAGGCGTTGAAAGTCGCCCATGAGCTCCAGCATGGGCGCCATGGGTCCGATTTGGTCGCGCACAAACACATGCAACGAGTACATGCGGTCGATTTGCTGCAGCTTGCTCAACGCCTCGCGCTCGCTCTTGGCACTCACCGCGGTGCGTGGCAACGACGGCCACGCGATTACAACCGAACTCACAAACGGCAGCTTCATCTCGGAAAGCATGGCGCTGACAAACCGAAACCGGCGCGCAAACTCATCCAGCCACTCGTTGCGCTGCGCGGTCGAGACAGGTGGCAAGCTGTCTTCGCCCACGGGCGGCGGAGGCCGCTGCTGCGTCTTGACCACAATGAAAGACGTCGCGGCCACACGGATCAAACTGGCCACGTATTGCTGTGCGTACGCGGCGATCTTCGTCAGCGGGTATTTTGCCAACGTGGTATTTTGGTTGGCCATTTCTTGCCACCGGCCATAGCCAAATGTCGCAAGCAAATCGGCAATGCGGTCGCCATACAAATCAATCCGCACCAACACGGTTTTCGCAGCTTCTTCATCATCGTCATCTTCATCGTCGTCATCGTCGTCGTCAGCAGATGAAATAACAAACTCTTCGTACTCGGCATCCTGCTGTCTTTTGCCTCGTGGGAAGCCACCAATTTTGGCATGGCTGCTGTCGCCTCCTCCTTTCTCGTCATCGCCGCTGTCTTCTTGCAAATACGACTTGACGCGGCACCGGCGCTTTTTCAACGGCGACGGCTCCACCGCCTTTTCGGGCGCTTGTAACCCGATCACTTTGGACCAAAAATCTGGATCGTCCATTTCCACTTGAGCATCTGGGTTATCAGAACTCACAAACGTTGCCTTGGAAAAAGAAGACATCAAGCTCTTCTTCTTCTTGGAGCCATCATCTTCTCCTTCTCCGTCTGCTGCTGCGGTTGGATCATGAATGATCTTGGTACTTCGGCTCAGAATCTGGTCAATGCTTTCTTCACTGAACCGCTTGCTGGCAGCTTCTGCTTCTCCGTCTTTGTCTTCTTTGAACATCTCGTACGCGCCGTGTTTGAGCAAATTCTCGATTTCGTCTTTGGACAGCTGCGCGTTCGGCCGCTTGGTCTTGGCGAGCGCTGCCGATCCAGCAGCGCTCGTGGCCGCGTCCCGGTCTCGAATTGAGCCAAGCACGGCCTGGTCCAGCCCCAGTTTCAGCGACGCCTGGTGGAACATGTGCAATTCGTACGTCTTGGCAGTCAACAACCGGTAGATCTTGACGGATTTCTTTTGGCCGATGCGGTGGCAACGCGCCTGCGCCTGTAAATCGTTTTGCGGGTTCCAGTCCGAGTCGTAAATGATCACGGTATCCGCGGCGGTCAAGTTGATCCCCACGCCACCAGCACGCGTGCTCAATAGCATGATAAAGGCACTTGATGCAGGGTCACAAAACCGGTCAATCGACGCTTGGCGGTCGTTTCCAGTGATACTTCCATCGATGCGTTCGCATTTGTAGGCACGAAGCCGGAGGTAATCTTGCAAAACGTCCAACATGATCTTGAATTGAGAGAAAATGAGCACGCGGTGGCCGTTTTCTTTCAAACGGGGCAGCAATTTGTCCAGTAAAATCAATTTGCCCGACGCTGTGACCAATAAATCGATTGCTTGGCGCTCGCGTTCTTCCTGAGAGACCTCCTTTTGGGCACGAAGCCGGGCCACTTCACGTTGTTCCATGCCTTTGATCAAGAACGGGTGGTTGCAACACTTGCGCAATTCCATGATCACATTCATGAGAGAGGGCGCGTGGGCTTTTTTCATGCCACGCGCTAAAAACACGCTATTTTGTTCGTAAATCGCACGATAGTACTGTTTTTGCAGCACGGTCAATTCCACTTCAATGATGGTTTCTTCTTTTGGCGCTAATGATTTTTCGACATCTTCTTTCATGCGGCGCAGCAAAAAAGGTTTCAGTTCGCCATGGAGTTTTTCCACTTGGCTCACATCTTTCAAGTCGCCGTAATCGTCCATAAACTCGTCCATCGATTCAAACCGTTGTGGGTCCAAGAAATGAAGTAGCGTCCACAGTTCTTCGACATTGTTCTGCAACGGCGTGCCTGTCAACAGCAAAATATTCTCGTACACAAAGCTTTTCTGGATGGTCAGCGTGAGTTTGGAATTGCGGTTCTTGAGCCGATGCGCTTCATCGACGACCAGCAATTGCCACTTGACACGCGCCAGTTTGGCGAAATCGGGCACGCTGCACATCTCAAACGTCGTGATGAGCACGTCGAAGCGGTAGCACGGTTTGTTGCCGCTTGTCCCAGGAATTTTGAGTTTCTTCTTGGTACTACCACTGGAAGGGGGGAAGGCCTTCCAGTACTCGTCCTCGGTGAGCGCAAACTCGTAATCTTGGATGGCCTTGCGCGCGTCGGCCGACCCGTGGTAGATCACGGCGTTCAAATTGGTCCAGTTTGTAAACTCGCGCTGCCAGTGGGCCAGCGTGGACAGCGGCGCGACGACCAAGTACGGACCAGGAAGCCCTTCGACTTGGGCCAAGTGGTTGATGTACGTCACGGTTTGCACGGTCTTGCCGAGCCCCATTTCGTCGGCCAGCATGGAATTGCGGCGCTGGTACCAGTTGAAAAGCATCCAGTTCACGCCTGTGAGCTGGTAATCGCGCAATTGCCACGTTTGCGATTCTTTAAACGGCGGTCGGTTGGTCGCCGAGTAGCCTCGGAATTGCGGGTTCTTGCGCTGTTGCGGTTGCTTGCTGTTTGACTTGGACGGCGTGGCCGCCAGGCGCTTGTACCGCTCGGCGGCGCGCTGCAGTCGTGCGTAGTACTCCTTCACGGCGGCGTCATCGTGGACGTCGTCCTCTCGCTCCCACGTGATCGCGTCGTACGGTGTGGCTTTCCACTTGATCAACATATACTTAAGCTTGGGCTTGCGAGCGGATCCTCCTCCTTCCTCCCCATCATCCTCCTCATTGCCGTCGTCCTCCTCCTCCTCCTCATCGTCCACAGGCGTGTACTTGTCGCCTGGCGTATCCTGAATATCCAAAATGCGGTCGACATCGCGAAATTCCGGATTGAAGTACTCGTCGCCGTGCATGCGGTCCGTGATCAACCCTAACAGCTCTTTTTCTCGGAACCGCTGGATTTTGCCCTTGATATTCTTGTCCACGTCGATCAAATTCTTCTCCGTCTCCCAACTCACATGGATGTACGACAAGCTCTTCCACTTGACCAAGAACCGTTCTTCTTCTTTTTGTTCCAGCGTTTCGTTCTCCTCCGTGGATTTGTCGCCCACCACGACGACCACATCGGAAGAGTCGGAAGAATTTGTGGTTTTGTTTTTGTTCTCCTCCTCCTCCTCCTTCTCAGTGTTGGTGTTCTCCGCTCCACTCGCACTGGTCAGTTTAGACGTATCTGTCGTCTTCTTCCTGTTCTCCTCCTGCTCCTCCTCCCCCTCCTCCTCATCATCCAAGAAGATCGACGCGTTCTGCAAAAACCGCGTGGTTTTGTTCTGGCGCAAACGCGTCCACTCTTTCAACGTATGGACTTCGCGCGCCAAGACCTTCTCCACGATGAACGCGTTCTCATCGATCTCTCCGTCCACCGGGGTATTGACTGGCGCTGCCTCGTCATCGGACAATAACCAGTCGGCATTCTCCTCCTCTTCGTCGTCGTCGCCATCGTCCTCATCGTCGTCGCTGTGCTGGCGCTTGCGTGCTTTCGCCTTGGACGAAGAGCGACTCGCGGACGGCGGACGCTTGCGCTTGCGGCTCTTGGAAGTCGACGCTTTCGACAATCGCGATTGCTTCTTTGGCTTTTTCACAGCCTCAAACATGACGTCGTCCGAGTCGGAGGCCGCATCCAAGCGGCCGCGTCGTGGAGCCTTTTGAAACACCGGTTTCCGAGCGCGGCCACTGCGCCGACGGCCGTCAATCTCGTCCTCAGAGGACTCTTCGTCCTCAAAATCGTCCATATCATCGTCCGCGCCGTCCACTGCATCGTCCGCCTGCTCGTAGTCGCCATCCAATCGCTCTTGCTTCTCGTCGTTGTCTTCCTCCTCCTGCTCCTCCTCCTCCTCGTCCTCGTCGTCCTCGTCGTCCTCGTCATCAATGATCGTGTTGCGGTTTGGAGTCATCCGCGGAAGCCGCGGCAACTGGCTGCTACTCGCTGCTGGCTTGGGTTGCGTCCGCGGCACGACACGCATCTCCACGTTGTCCGCGCCATCCTCCGAGTCGTCGTCGTCGCTGTCGTCCTGCTCAACGTCCACTTCTTTATAACTAACGGTGCGTCGCGTGCGAAGCTTTGGTCGCGATGCTCGTTGCTGTTGCCACATTCCAACAAATTTCGTTTAATATCCAACAAATTATTCAAACAACAACAACAACAAAAAAAAAACGCCAACTGTTGGTTTACCGTTGGTGGAGGTGATGGCGGCGACGCGCTTGCATCGTCCGTTGGCGAGTCCTCTGATGTGTCAGCAACCAAGTCAATCGCACTCGATGCCATATTGCACACTAACTGGCACGACAACACGCAACAAACTCTCTGCGCGTGTGGATATTTACGCCGTAGATGGACTCGATCCGTCTGTTTGTTGGTTCGTCCGCCCGAGCCTGCGCTTTCTCTTTGATTCGCTGGTTCCGCGCGCCAATTTTCCACTTGCCGCGCTCGTTTTGTGGTCGCGGGTTTTCACACAAAAAAAAATATTTTTCAAAATAAAACCCATCAAATCACGACCTGGCCCGTGCGTACCCATGGCACTAAAACGAGGGACGTCTTTTTCCATCAGGAAATTGTCTCTGCCTGATTCGGAGCCACCCTACCCCTGATTAAAAAAAACACTAAAAACCTAAAAATACCCATAATAGACTTCGTATTTACAGTTACAAATACCGGTTTTTTGGCAACTTCATCGTCAATTTGGCCATTTTCTCCTTACTGGAAGGCTCGAAGGTGCAGGAAGCGGCATGGAACGCGAGAGCAACAACGACAGCGGCGCAGAGCTCCTGCTTCCTCGCATCAGCGGATGTAGTACCAACAGCAGCAACAGCAACAGCAGTACCGATGCCGCGCTGCCGCCGCAACGGATGAGCGAGGTCGACCGACGGTCTTTTCTGCGCGCGTATTCGCGTAAAAGCCTGGAATCCAACCCGGAAGATGAAGAGTTTGTCGTTGGGTGCGTGTTTGCCTGTGGGTTTGTACAGTGGCGCGCGCATGGAGAGCGAGGGAAGGGAGGAGGGAGGACGACGACACCTCGAATAAGGCGGCACCTCGATGTTTGTACAGCATTCTTATAATAATATGGCTGTTTCCTTTTTCCCTTTGTTTCCCCAGTGACGACGGGCTTATCAACGTCGTGGCGGTGGACGACCGCGCGCGGATCGGGCGTTTGCGGCAGCTGCTGGACAAGAAAGAGCGTGTGAGTACTTATGATGCCTAACTAACTACGCTGCGGTGGAAACACACAGGAGACGTTGTTGCCTAACAGACCCAACTGCACTGGATTTTCCTATTATAATAGGAAACGCGGCAGGCCGCCGAGTACGGACTGAGTCTTCTCGAGTCGAATGAAGAGCTTCACTTGGAAATCGAGTCGCTCAAGATCCAGCAAGAAGCCGAAACGGCCGAGATCCACGCCGAACGAGACTTGTACCGCCGCCGCCATGAGCTCGCGATGCAAGAAGTGGAAAGCTGGAAGAGCGAGTGCAAGCGGCTGGACGAAATCAAATACCAACTTGCCGCCGAGCTGGAGAAACTCGCGTCGCCAGAAGACGGAAGCAGCAACAACAGCCACCACCATCGTCCCATGAGTCTCCATCGCCAGCAGCAGCGCATCGACGAGCTGGAAGGCGCACTCGCCGAGCTTCAAGCCAGCGAAGACGCCAACGCCGCGGTGATTCAATCGCTCAAGAAGTGGAAAGCCACTTTCAAGTCCCAGCAAAAACAACAAGCCGGTGTAGAAGAACAAGAGACGTCGAGTGACAAATTGTACACGGAGAAACTGGAGCGCGATTGCGTCAAGTTGCAGCAGCAAGTGGGTGAGTTACGCATGCAGAAAGACCAACTCACAGTGCTCGTGGACGAGTTGCAAGGCTCAAATAAGACGTTGAAGACGCAAATGAACGAAATCCACGAGAAATTGGCCGCCAAGCGCCACGAATTCCACTTGCAAAGTGACAAATTGATCACGATCGAGTCGAAATGCGGCCGCTTGGAGCGCGAACGGATGATCATGGAACAAGTCGCGAATTTGCCAGTCGCCGTGTTTGACCGAGACGATGATGATGATGACGATGATGACGAGGATGATAACGAGGAGTATGACGAAGAGGATGATGCTGGAGGAGGAGCGGGAAGGGACGAGGCGATGATCAAGTCGCCTGGCCGACAGACAGAAGCAGCGCCAGCCAAGAGGACTCGAGCACTGGACGGTGGAGACCCTACGAACAACGGAGACGGCTCTGACGACGAGCAATGGTTTACGACGGCGCCGACGACCACGACGGTATCCAGATCACGATCCAGTACAAGCTGGCGACGCGGCTCTACGATGGCTCCGTTTCAACTACCAGGCGATGGAGACCACGCGCAGCGCGTGCCGGCGACGCCATCTTCCCTCGCGACCCACCAAAAGCTCCACCACTACTTCCACTTGACTGCGCTGAGCATCATCCATGAAAACGATCTCCACGAGCGGTGTTTTGATTCGTCCAGTCGCGCGACCATCGACACGTGGTACCGAGAAGTCGTGGAAGACGGCATCCAGTTCTTGGCGTGGCACGCGTGGCTCATCAACCGCATCGGAAGTGTCGCCGCCGCGATAGACATGGAACAAAAAACGGACAGTTCCAGCACAAATCCAGCAACAGGAGGACTCAAACCGACCACCTCGTCAACGAGCCCGTTCAAGAAATTTATGCAAAACCAGGCGAAGGATTTCATCTTCCCGCCATCGCCGCCACGAACGCCATCCTCCTCCTTCTCCGCCGCCTCCTCCTCTGTCCGCTTGCCACCGCAAACGCCACGCGTCTCGTCGTCCGTCGCGTGGACTTTTTTCTCTCGGCTTGTTGGACGGAGAGACAATCAACAAGGTGCAACGAACACCGCATAAAGAAATTTGAATTAGTATTAACAAAAATACTGTAAATCGCATATTTAGCTCTCTTTTTATTGTTTTGGATAAACAAAAAATCACATGACCACACTGCAAATTGCGATCGACACCACAAGTGCTCCGCTCAATTTGGCGCCTAATTTGGCCAGCTGATCTGGCAAATCATGGAGTTTTTCTTCTCGAAAGGCGTCGCAAATCTCGCGCACGCTGCCTAGCGAAAACAACAGCACCACATTCGGCAAGTGGCCAAACACAAGCACACACATGGCGAGGATCCCGTACGCGCCTGTGAGCGACAGCACGAGCACGTGGAAGCAGCGGTCGTAGCCGAGAAAAGTGGCCAGCGACGTGGACGAAAGCCCGAGACGCCGCGCAAACGGCGCGTCCGCGGTGCTTTGCACGATCTGTTTTTTTATCATGGAGAAAAGCCCAGGAGGAAGTGAGTTGTCTGGGTTCTCTAGACTACAGTAGTTCTCGTACCTGAAAGGCCATGGCGAAGAGCAGGACGGCGAGCGCGTAGATGGCCACTGCTGCGGGGACGGTGCGTACCAGCAGCAGTGACGTGGCGCCCATGGCGAGGGGTCCGAATGCCACGCTCGCGATCAGTTCTTGCAATCCGACGATCGCCAGTCGCTTTGTATGGCGACAGTACAAGAACGTAACGACCGCGCACGCAGCCAAGCACGCGGTGAGTTGAAGCTGGTGCCTGTTTTTGATGTTGTTGTTGCGCTTTCTGCGTGGCCCAAAGAGCTGCGCGACGCCGAGAAGCGAGAGCATGAGCACCAAGAAGAGCCACGACCACATGCGCACGAGTTTCTGGGACAGCAAGCTACAAGTAGAAGCAAAGGGAAGCGGTGGGCGTCAGCCAGCCGTTGGATGGAGTAACACTGTATGTATATTCGCCAGCGCAAACCTACTTGATGACGATCTTGTTGTCTTTTGTCGCAGTGGCAGTGGCCGCCGCTGCCATGGGGTTGAACGCGCGATGGAAAGTCGAGTAAATGGCATTCAAGTTCGCCAGCATTTGCACGAGCACGGCGATGGCGACCGCACAAAGCGCGTCCACGCGCACGACGTCGATGATGCCATGCGAAGAGCGCAGCAGCGCCACAGTCAGCACGACGGGCGCGGCCGACGCAAACAGCGACCGCGGACGGATCGCCGTGATCTGGGTGGTAGTACAGTCATAGGACTAAGCGGTCAGCGACTACAGGGCTGCGCATGGGGAGCAAGGGAACAAGCGCCGCGACTACGCACCACACTCTTTTCCATTTCCAATTTCTTATTTCCAATTTCTGGCCCAAAACTTCAACAACGGCATTCCACCAGACAAAATTGCAAAAATGCAATGAAAATCAACAAAAATGCAAAAATATTTCATCCCTCCCAATTTCTTAAAACAGTTGGTTTATACCTGGGGTGGATTAGAGCGACAGCCATGCGGAGGGGTGGGTAGGGTACCCCCGGCAGCTTGAGCGGTTAGCGACCCCACACTGTCCAGAATTCATTATCTATAAAACGATAGCCCCGTAGCGAAGCGAAGGGTGCTATCTCCCGAGCACTTTAGCGCAGTGCAGCGGAGCGGGTGCGAGCGATACCTGCCGAAGCGATGGCTTCGGAACGATTGACTCATATGTCGCCTCGCCGAAAAATTGTATTTTATGATGATTTTTTGTATTTGTCAATAGTTTTTTTCATTTGTGTTGGTTTTTTTTCATTTTTGCAGCTCTGTCCATTCGACCACCTGACTAAGTACGAAACGAGCTCACCACTCCTTTAATCGATGTAATGTCTTCCGAATGTCGTCTGAAGGGGTCATCGACTTCAACCAGCGACCGTTGACAGCAGTCCGCCACAAATCCAAACGTTCTTCCAGCGACAAAACACTCCATTTTCACAAGGATTTCCCCCCAAAAAGGATCCGTTCTCATCACCTCATGGATGAACTGCGTGTATCGCTGCTATCGGAAGAGCAACAGCAGCAACCGCAACAACAGCCGCAACAACAAGAGCAGCAGCTGCCATCGTCGTCGTCTTTGACGCCGCCATTGACAACGTCCCGCCCTGCGCTGGTGCGCGACTTTCTCATCAAAGGCAAGCGCGTTTCCCATGACTTGCCCGCATGGATGTACCCGCCAGAAGATGGAGAAACGCGGGAGCTGCGCGTGCCAGCGGACGAGCTGCAGACCATCCGCGGCACCCGTGACGCGCCAAAGCACAAGCTTTCCGAGTGGCCATCCACGGCCATTTGCGGCAACGATATCCTCGCCAGCGTGTTGTATTCGTCCGGAATCGTCGCGACCAAAGCGGGCAAGCTCACGCCCATCACACAGGTGCTTGTGGCGGTCGTGTTGTACTTTTTCCGGTACATTTACGAAGAAGCCGTGACCGCGATCCCACTCAACGGCGGCTCGTACAACGTGCTGCTCAACACCACGTCCAAGCGCACGGCCGCGATCGCCGCGACGCTTGGCATCATCTCGTACTTGGCCACGGGCGTGGTCTCGGGCACTTCCGCCATGCAATACCTCAACACGCAAGTCGACGTTCCCATTGTCATGGGCACAGTCGCACTGTTATTCGCGTTTGCGGTGCTTTCGATCATTGGCATCGCTGAGAGCTCGACTGTGGCGCTGGTGATCTTTGTGGTCCACGTGGTTACACTGACCATGCTCAGTGGTTGCTCCACGTACTACGCCTTTCTACATCCACAAGTGTTTCTGGACAACATGGAAACCGACTTCCCAAGCGTCAACGTCGCCGGTGATCTGGTCAAAGGAAACGTCGTCACGGCCATTTTCTTTGGCTATTCTTCCGCGATGCTGGGCATCACAGGATTTGAAACGTCCGCGCAGTTTGTCGAAGAGCAAGAAAAGGGGGTCTTCCGCAAGACGCTGCGCAACATGTGGTTCTCCGCGACGTTCTTCAATATCCTGTTGTCGTGTCTCTCACTGGCCGTGCTGCCTTTAGAAGGACCCGCTGGCATTTACAACAATCGAGATGTTGTGCTTGCCAAGATGGGCTCGGTCTCGGCGGGCAAGTGGCTCGAGCGGTGGGTCTCCATCGACGCGTTCATCGTGCTGGCCGGTGGCGTGCTCACGTCGTACGTGGGCATCACGGGACTCGTGCGACGGCTCGCCTTCGACCGCGTTTTGCCACATTTCCTCACCATCACTAACCACTGGCGCGGCACCAACCACTACATCATCTTGCTCTTCTTTGTTCTGCAGTCCAGCCTCGTGGTCGTCCTCAACGCCAACGCCAGCGTGCTCGCCGGTGTGTTCACGTTCGCGTTCCTTGGTGTCATGTCGCTCTTTGCGTTCGGCTGCATGCTTCTCAAGCTCAAAAGACAAGACATCCCTCGCGATGTCCATGCGCCGTGGTGGAGTTGCATTTTCGGCTTGCTCATGGTTTTGCTGGGCTTGATGGGCAATTTACTCGGCGATCCGACCATCTTCACGTACTTTGCGCTGTATTTTATCGTGTTTGCCAGTGTCATGTTTCTCATGCTCGAGAGGGTCTTTATCTTGAAGATCTTGCTCTACGTGCTGCAGCAGTTGTGTCCGTCACGACATAATGATGCCACACAGAAAAAGAAACTCCACACGGGTGCAATGGGCGGCCGCACCATCACACAAGTGCTGCAGAGCATCCACTTGCCGCCCATCGTGTTCTTTATCAAGACGCCCGACTTGGCCGTGCTCAACAAGGCTATTCTGTATGTGCGCCAGAATGAACAGACCCACAACTTGCGGATCGTCCACGTGTACGAAGAGTTCCCATTTTTGAACGAGCCGCTTTCGGAAGAGCAACAGCGGCGCCGCGACCAGCAAGAAGTCGTGCTACGCGATCTGCAAGACATGGTCGGCGTGTTTGACATCATGTACCCAAAGCTCAAGATCGATTTCATTGCCGTGGGCGTGCCAGGCGGCTTCTTTGACCCAGCGGTCGTGGAGTGGCTTTCCCCCGAACTGCGTGTGCCGCCCAATATGATGTTCACGAGACAGCCAAGCAGCGCCAGCATCCACCAAGTGTCGACGCTTGGCGTGCGCGTCATCACGCGGTAATAGGGCGTTCGGAAATATCCAAAGTAATAATCCATTTGCAGAAGAAATCCATTCACAGTACCGGTAGACTTGCAAGAGCTCCTTGACAATGAGGGGAAACTGACAGACAAGGGAACAAACATGGCGGGGGAAATTTCCCCTATCGAGGCACATGTCGCAAACACACAGAGGGAGCCGTGCCATGTGTGGATGTACTAATAAGTAGGTGTGTGTGTGGTTTATATGTATATGGTTTCACTGCTATTGTGTCACTTTTCTTTTCTTTGGTTGGTGTTGTTCTCCTCCGTATGTTCTCTCACTTCACACAGGAATGCTCCGTGCGATTCGATCTCTACGGATGGGCAGTCACGAGTGTGAACGACCCGACACGGGACCGCTTGGGCGAGGTCACTTCGGTGTGGACGCTGATGGACAGCGTGCGCATGCGTTTCGTGGGCGAGTTGGCCAATTCCTCGTTGGCCGCCGTGGACGAGGCATGGGGAGCGTGGTCATCTTCGTGCTCTGGCTCTGGCTCGGACGAATTCGCCACGCTCGGAGTTGACGAAACCTGCCGCTCAGGGAACAGCGGCCTGGCGTCGGCTTCTGGTTTTGCTGGTGCTGTTGTTCCTGCTGCAGGCGCTTTCGTGGTTGAGCCACTGTTGCTGCTGCTGCTGTTGCTCTCGTTCTTGTCGTTTTTACTGGCCGCTTTATAAAAGAAATCCAACAGCAGCCCGACGGCATTCACGTCATCAACGTTTCCTTGGCCATGGCCATTCTCTGCGTGCCGCTTCCGTTGTTCCGCAGCATTCAACAGCGTCGTCGTGTCCGAAGACGTGGACGAGTCCGACGTGAAGCCGCCGTCGTCCCGCGCGCTCTTGTCTTCCACCACCACCGTGGACCCGTCGGCGGCTTTGCGTTCTTTCCGGTACGGTCGCCGCTTCTTCGGTCTCGCACTGCCAGCGAGCGCACCAGGCGCAAGACTCGAGTCCACATCATCGGTCAACCCGGGCACTTCTTCTTTGTTTTCCTTGAGCTTCTTGATGAACGCGGCTTCCAGTGCGACAAGTTCCAGCTGCGCCTGCATCAGTCGCACGCGTGTGTCCTGTGTGGGCGTGCATGGACGGAACACTTGCTTGCCGATACACTCGCCCCCAGTGAATTTCTTGGTGATCCGCATGGGTTCACAATTGAGTTTCTGAGACAAGTACAACCGCAGCATCGTGCCGCGCTCGATGGGCAACAAGCCTTCCTTAAAGTAGTTGGTCAGTTGCGTGGCGTAGCGTTCTTCTTCTTCGGTCCATTTGCCCTTGCGAAGCCCTGGACGCGCTTTGCTTTTGGTGGACCGGTTCGGGTTCTTGACCGTACGGTTGCGTTTGCCTGGACTTTTCTTGAGCTTGCCATCGGTCAGAGAGCCATCCGTGGACAACGCGGCCGCATTCTCCATATCGTGGGCGGTGGTCGCGATCAGCATGGCGATATCCAGAGGCGGAGGGCGGTTATGCTGGTGGTGGAGCACGTGGCGCTGGTGCTGCTGATGCTGGTGCTGATGGTGGTGGTGGTGGTCTTGCATGGCAGAGAGAAGGGACGGGTCCGAGAACGAGCGTGGCACGGTGCCGTTGCTGGGTTGCGGGTGGCCGCCAGCAGGGCGAATATTGACGACGTTGGTCGTGGCATCAGCACTGATGCCACTGGTGTACATTGCCGCTGTCGAGGAGACGGACGAAGGCGCTGGCGGAGGACAATGGGACGACGGGATGATGAAGCGAAGCGGCGCGAGCGACGTCGCCTGCTGCGAGGAGGATAACACAGACGACGAAGACTGGGAGGAGGACGACAAGGAGGAGGAGGCGGAGGACGATGACGCGGACGACGGTGCATCTTGGCGCACGCGTTGCTGCTGTTCGCTTGGTGCGTGCAACGCGGCGAGTCGGATCGGAAGAGACGGGAGGTGAGCTCGCAGTCCAGGCAGACTGGAGTTCGGATACGAAGGCACGCCGCCTGGCGCTGGTGCACGAAAGCTGTCGATCGAGGAAGGCGGCGCCGCCGCCACGGTGGTGTTGCCGCGGTGGTGCATGAGAGAGTTCATGTCCATTATGGTCAAGAGAGGGAGAAAGAACAGTTCTACGTGGATGATCTGTTGGTAGAACGCGTGTTCTCCCGTTTTGGGTCTTTGTTGTTGTTGTTGTTTTTTACTTCAAAGTGTGACGTTGAAGACTCCGCCTTCACACCGCGCAGCCACTGGTGCCAACGTTGGTCCCTCCCGCCTGAGGAACAAATTCCGACTGCCACTGGCTGAACATCAACATGAGGGCTCTCTCTTGAAACACACTCGCTCTTGAACAACAACGTGGCGATCCAACACTCAAACACGACTTTTGATTTGTTGAAATTCAGGAAGAGTAGGTTTAGGTGCAAGAAATTGGTTTGAAACACAACGAAACACTTGTTTTAAACGGGTGTCCGTTCTTGTTGAAGTGAGAATCCATGCAGCCATCCAGTGCATGTAGCAGTGTACAGTAGCAGACATAATAGTGTGACTTCAATGGTTGGCTTGGAGAAAAAGACGGGAGTTTGCTGACTTTCTCTGTACAGTGCGGCCAACTTCAACAAAAAAGACGCAACACCCAAACCAAGGTGATTCTCTGTCACTCTTCTCTTTGAACATACTCAGTCCCCAATATTCACACCAACCGCACGCGTGGTTTTACAGCAGTACGCCTCACTTCGTCTTCGCTGGATGGCTCGGCACTGCAGACTGCAGCGCCTCGCCACTCCGGATCACAAGATTTGTGCTGACCCAAGTTCACAACAGCAAGAAAAAATGGACCCCAACGTTTGACAGCACATCAGCACAACTCATTGGAGATAATTTTAGCTAATCAGATGATTTCTTCAAAATTTAGCCAATGCACGGGGTTGATTCGACATCGCAAATGTGCGGTTGGGGGTAAAATCCGCTTCTGCTGATTGGAGCAGAGATGGAGCACTTCACACCAGCTGCTGGTTTGACGGGCACTGTCGAGCCAATCAACACGCATTCCTCTGCACTTCGACCTCGAAGTTCCAGGAACAGTATCCGCTGTATCCGGTGTCTTCAATGATGAGCTGCGATCAAGCAAGAGAAAATGGCGAACCAATGATGAGCTGCGATCAAGCAAGAGAAAATGGCGAACCAGGCAAATACAATGCTGTAGTGCACTACGTCGTACTGCACAGTACACAGTGTGCAGTACCTGTAGTGAGAGCAAGTGTTCTGCGCTGTGCATTGCAATGCCCAGTGCGCAGGGCTCTTCAATGTGGTCTCACAATGCCTCATCCTTCCAAGACCGACAGTACCTTCCGTTCCTTGTCCCACTCTACCGCACTCTGAAACCACAACTTCGACCTGAAGAGTTTCAAACACACTAAGTGTTTTTTTGGAGAAAAAGTGTTTTATTCAAAATTGGGATCCTTTGTTTTTGGGTAGGAACAGAATCGTATCATAAATTAAGGGTATGAAGGTACGATGCGGTCTTGAACCCATCATCACTACACAGAATCTACGGTATCACAAACAACAGCTATGGAAAATGGAGCGTGCTTCTCAGTTGACGCCTTCGATGCGCGGCATCGCGATCACGGGGATCTTGGCAGACAGCCGCTGGTAGATAGACGTAGGCACGTAGACGTGGGTGTGCGTGTGATGTCCTGGCACAGCGACCGGCCGGCGTCCATGGCTGCGCTCATACAAGCACTTGGAGCAGGAACATTCGACTTGGCCCGTGGAGGCGTTGCCGAGCCAGTAAACGAGATCCGTCCATGGGATTTCTTCCGTGCACGGCTCGTTCGATGGTTCCATATCATCCTGTGTTGTTGCACACTGGGCATGGGTAGCATCCCCTCCAGCGGCACTGTAGAGGCACCGCTGCGGCGCGCCATGCCACGCAGACACCTTCACTGGACTATGGATCCCCATGCCCGTGAAATCGGCGTCAAAGAACGGCTCTGTGGATGTTGGCGTCGTGATATCTTCTGCGCGGAGAATCTTGTCGTTGGCGTCGTCCCACATGGCAATATCGCCATCTGTGACACGCATGGTGACGCCGGCATTGATGTGGAGTGTGTGGTCGTTCATTTGTCTTGTTGGATTTGATGGGGAGTTGGGCTGTACTGCGATGCTGATACTACGTCGCAGTAGTGTAGATGGGGGGAAGAGAGCGCTTGGGTGATGGCGAGCGTCCTTGCTTCGTGGAAGGTAAGATTGAAAATGGCATTCCAAAGCGGCCAACGCGAAACCGGGAGTCGAGAGAAAGAAACGAAAGAAACCGGCCCCTTTCGCCCCATCCACTGGTGGCGCCTCCTCGGGGCTCTGCCACTGTATTCCAGTACCAGTTTTCTCCCTCCGCTGTTGATGGCGACTGACTTTCGAACTTGAAGACGGAAACACCCACACGTCACCGATGACCCGTCGGAGAATACGAAGGCGAGTGACCAAACGACCGCATGTACTGACCTATGGTAACCCATAGTGACCAAAAAAAGCCATTTTTGCCGCTTCTCTCCCCACAAACGGCCAAATGCAACGGTATCTTTCTCAATTTTCTCTCCAAATTTGGACGCCAAGGATCGTGAAACGGCCAATTGGGCGAATCTGATTGGTCCAAGCCACCAAGCACAACGACGTTGGCGTGATCTTGAAAAAGATCAGGAGAATACAGTACTTGCATAGCATGATCTCCTGTCAATACCGATTTAACAGATTCGGTATTGTTCCCTACTATATGCAGGGATTCTGTTCATAATCACTCTACGAACAAAATCCCTGCATATAAAGATGGGTTGATCGGGAAGACTAATGCGCGGAAACTTTGATGGTAACGGTTCCAAGCCATCAAAGGGATCCGTTCCAGACAGACATCAGCTCGTTGGGAGGAATGACTCGTTCAGTGAACAGTGTGATAAGTACATGTGCGTGCACCTTTGGCAAGCGTAAAGAGGTCGATACGCACACGCAACATGACATGACTGAATCTCACCATACCACCATGTGCATAGGCAACCCACCGCTCTCGAATCTGGACAGATGTGGCCCGCATCAAAGTGGCCAAGAACCACCTTTGGGCACGGTCGAGAGAGGAGATTCTTGATGTTTTGCTGGCGTAAATGCACGGTTGCACGGGATCGTATGATACCACAGTATTGTTGACTGGATTTGCCAATCGTAGAAACTTGGGACATCAACTCACAGTGGCCCACTCATCCCGTGTCGTCGGATCACAATCTTATTCTCCCAATGGTTGCCCCGTCTAATGCATATCCCAGTTGGGAAAACCCGTGACACACGCCCAAGGAAGAAGAGCTGGTGGCGTGTTGCCCTCACTCGCTCACGCACGCAGACCACTGCTGATGATGATGATCGCCCAGCAGTGACGGAATAATGATGGCTACAGTGAACACAGGTTTGCCCGGGGGCCGATGCACTGCATCATGCAGCTCGCCACCGGTTGGACTTTCTGGTGTACATGCAGTCAATTAGAATGTCTCACCTGAGGTGAAAAAAGTGACTAGGGTGAGTTCTCACCCATCACCTCCTCTTGCGCCATGAGAATGGGCCACGACATCCGAGGTCCTCATGGCGTGCGTGGGGCGCATCAGTGATTTGGCCTCCATATCACTACAGTACAGTATCCATATATCCACAGTGTCCATTGCGGGGCCCCAGTGTGGGGATGGGGGGGGGGGGGGGGGGGG
>JAADWJ010000204.1:0-34634 GCA_023336165.1 Pythium monospermum
CCTTCGCCGATTAACTTGACAGCCACCATGAAGAAGTACAGCGCCGCGAACGACAACACCGTGTAGATGACAGCCGTCACGATCTTTTGCGTGGTCGTCTTTTGAGCGTACGTGGCTTCGTCGGCGTCATCTTGGAGCGCCATGAACTTGGTTTCATCGACTGGTGCGGGCGACAACGCAAGTCCCGCGTCGTCATGTTCGTTCTTGTTCGTGGGCGCCATGGTTAGAGAGACTCACAAGTGGGGGAGGATGGCCTCTGACTTGTGGGTGACTTGACTGGATGGAGTGAAATCGAAGAGTGAGAAGTCTGAGGGCACTCAGCGACGCCAGTTGTACCTGTATCGGGCAGTCAACTTGGCCAGTCTCCTGTGGAGGGAAGGGAACCGACTTACCGGTCCAACCACTGCATCTGGTGACGTCTGAAACACGTCGTTGGCCTTGGTGATTCATTCCGTGTGCTGTGGGTCAATCACAAGTGGGTCTTGGAGGAAGTGGGCCCAGGTCGCTCGTCTTCCTTCTTCCCCAAAGATTCATGTTCGTGGCTGAATCGACACGCAGATCACTGGCGTTTTGTATGTGGATCGAATCTTGGGTTTGAAACGTACAGTATGGGACCAGCTTGGCATAGCAAGTTGAATACAGAACAGTAGTGTACCTGTCGCTCGCTGAAACTTCGCATGCACAACACTACAGTCTGCACTGTCAGTGTCAGTGTACGCTTGTGCATTGTGCAGTATCGGATACCGGTGTTCAGGAAGGGTTGGTTGATAGTGTAAAGTACTCTGTTCTAACGACACCGGCACAGCAATACTGCATGCACTGCATCATGCAGTATCAGTCTACCGTACACTGTGCACCGGTGCCTCCACAGAAAACAACTGATCTAGTGATCCACACTGAGGACGTCATCCTGTTCCACCACATACAGTAATGCAGTACACGGCACATCCTGTGCAGTTGATCTGAGAGACACACAGACAGACAGAGGTGTGTGTGTCACACACCACACTGAACAGTAATGGTCAGACATGACTCAAATGCAACGATTATGTGAGATCCCCAGAAAGATTCCATCGCGACTGCTATCACCACAACAACCTGGACTAATTCTGATGCTGAATCTGTAAGTGTAGGTTGAACTCAACTAAGATTCGATCATGAGCCCTACGCACAGTGCACTGTACAGTACCGTCCAGTGCAACAGTTTTCACAGCCACATGGAGCAACTGCAACCAGATGCAGGATCACTTTGCCAAATCGTTTTTGGCCTTATGTCGCTTTTGGCAAAAACGACTTATGATGCGTCTCTGTCGTCAATGGTTGGATGGTTGTTTTTTTTGGCGAAAACGACATAATAAACGACTCAGGCACCCCGTGTTGGACCAAATCGTTTCGGTTCGGTTCAGTAGCAGCGCTCCCTTTGCTTGTCCTTCCACCACCCCTTGGCAAGGATCCCTTGCCACTGGCAGCTTGCCGCTCTATCGCATAAGTGGCCCCACCAACGAAGACCCGATTGAGAAATCGAAGAAACTTTGAGAATGCAAAAACACTGGATCAGTTGTTGTGGCTGATATTTTTCCTTAAGACCAGACGCAATATAGTCCTGTTAGCATGCGGCAAAATGGGGGCGCGTTTGCAAATCGAAGCTTGATGCGTCAGTGGTGGTGACTGACAGCAGCAGCACTTGTAGTTGACCACAGATGCGTGCCTGTAGCAGCAATTTCAAAAATACTTTCGACCTCAGAACTTCTCCTTGCGGTCCAGGTGAGTACGCACAACGCGCAGCTCGGTGAGAACCGCATCAAATCCGTCCGCCATGGCTTGCCAACGGGCAGCCTTACGATCTTGGTGGCGAGTGTGCCACTTGTGCATTTCACTCCAGAAAGCAGCATTGACCGCGCCTAGGAAGGCCACGAACCACTGGAAAAATGAGATGTAGGCAAACCCAAAGATATCGTTCATCACAACGGGCGTGTTGGTGACAAACACTGTCAACAAGAACGACAACGTGACCGCAGCGACCATGTGTTTGTTGTCAAAGATGCCGACAAACATCGACTCGGTGAAGCTTCGGATCGTGAACGCACGGAAAAATTCGGTCATACACATGTAAACAAAGGTCATGGTCTGCGCACGCGCCACGCCGTCCCACATGCACTCGTACTCGCCGCCACGGCAGTAGATCTCTTGGTTTTCAAACGCATCGCGGTTGTCCAAACCTGGGAACAAGTACGTGCCATTGTCAAACCTGGCTTCGCAGTTGCCGTACACACGCCAGCCATGGCCAGGGCCTTCCCAACGGTTGCACGTCACACCACGGTAGTCGACGCCCTTGGGGCCCGTCGGTCCAGTTCCTGCCTCCAAGATATCGTTGAGGAAAATCACGCCGAAGTTCCAGTAGAATCCCAAGACACAGACCGTAATGGCACCACTGGCGATGAAGACAGCGTTGAATCCGATAAGCTTCCACAGCCGTCCATGGATCAGTCGCTGGTTCTTCGGACGAGGCTGGAAATCCATGTTCGTTGGGTCCCCACGCTCCATACTCAACGATGCACCTGGCATCCCATCGGTGAACAAGTTCAGGATCAAAATCTGCAGCGGTTCCAATGGAAGGGGCATACCGACCGCGATGGTCGAGAACAACAAAAACACCTCACTAACGTTGGTCGACAGCAAAAAGATCACAAACTTCTGGATGTTGGCGTAAATCACACGGCCACGCTCAACTGCCGCGACGATGCTCACAAAATTATCATCCAGTAACACCATATCCGAGGCGCCCTTGGCGACTTCGGTGCCAGACAGACCCATCGCTACACCGATATCGGCTTCTTTCAGTGCTGGCGCATCGTTCACACCATCACCAGTCATCGCCGCCACGAGGCCTTGACGCTGAAGCGACTTGACGATTTCAATTTTGTCTTCTGGCTTGGCACGCGCAAACACGAGCGTACGCGAGGTGATCTCATCGATCTCGTAGTCTGGCAAGTAGATATCTCCACGTGGGCGAAGCGTAGTGCAGTCCGTGGATTCTTCGTCCACGTCGGCACCAATTTCCAGCAGTTCAATGTTTGACGCGATCGCGACAGCGGTCTTCAAGTAATCGCCCGTGATCATCACGGTGCGGATACCAGCACGACGAGCCGTCAAGATGGCTCCTTTCACGCCGTCCCGTTCTGGATCAATCGAGGCCATCAAACCGAGCAAAACCAGCGGCTGCGACAGAGCAGCAAACTTTTCATCCACGTCATCACAGTCGGGGTCGTATGGAAGCGCTTGGAGTGGTTGGATCGCCACGGCAAGCACACGTAACGCGTTTGACGACAGCTCATCGACCGCGTCCATGATCTGTTGACGGTGTTCATCGGTCAACGCAACAAACGTCCCATCCGTCTGGCAGAGACGCGTGCAGTTCTTCAAGATGTAGTTTGGTGCACCTTTGACGGTCGCGACATAGTGGGTCTTCTCACCAAGATCCAGTCGATCAAACAGACCATCGGTTGGCACTTTGTTGACCGTCACCATCATCTTCCGAGAGGAACTGAACGGCACTTCGGCGACACGCATGTACTGGTCCGCGACGGAATCTTCCCAGATGCCAGCCTTGGCTGCAGCGACGATCAGTGGCGCTTCCGACGAGTTGCCAAAGGGCACCCACTTCATGACGCCATCGACTTCATACTGCTTCAGATGCGTGTTGCTGCAGAGCACACCAGCGAGAAGCGTCGCACGGACTTGCACATTGGTCGAGCCAGGCATGGCCTGGTTCACACCGTCCAAGAAAACGCCGCCTTCAGGGTTGAAGCCCTTGCCAGTGATGTCGTACGTCTTGAAGTCGCCCCACATCTTGACCGCGGTCATTTTGCCTTCCGTTAAAGTTCCGGTCTTGTCGGTACAGATCACAGAGGCCGCGCCAAGTGTTTCGACCGCGGCAAGCTTCCGCACCAGTACGTTCTTCTTGACCATGGCCGCCGTGCCCACGGACAAACAGATCGTCACAACCATCGGAAGACCTTCGGGCACCGCACTCACAGCCAGCGAGACCGACACCATGACCATCGTGAGCCACACCGGACGGTCTGGGTTCTTTGGATCGCGGTTGCCACGCAACAAGCCAACCACAAAGACCAGCACACAAACCGACATGGCGATCGAGCCCATGAGAAAGCCCAGCTTGTTGAGTGCAACTTGCAAAGGCGTGAGCTTCGGCTGGTATTTCTCAAGACATCCAGCGAGTGGGTTCAACGACTTTTTCTTGTCTGGCCCACTGTGGGCACCTTTGGACTGCAGCAACGTCGCGATCGAGCCCACACGAGTGGTCATACCGGTCTCCACGACGATCCCACGCGCATTCCCCGCCGTGACGGTCGTTGACGCAAACACCATGTTGTCAGCCGTGAGTTTCTTGGACTGCGCAACATTTGCGTTGAACCGCTTGGCGACATCTTCCGACTCCCCGGTCAACAGCATTTCGTTGGCTTTCATATCGGCACTTTCAAACAAGCGGATATCCGCAGGCACAACGTCGCCAGTGGTCAACACGACCACATCACCAGGCACGAGAAACTTGCTGTCGACGACTTGTTGCTCGCCATCCCGGATCACCACACACTGTGGACTGGACATTTGCGCGAGTGCCTCTAGCGCACTGTCGGCGCTATTTTCTTGCCACGTTGCCACTGCGGCGTTCAGCGTCACGATGATCAAGATCGCCGTGGCTTCCACGTACTTGCCCAATGCAAACGATGCGATCGCTGCAAGAAGCAAGAGGAAGATGATCAAGTTGTAGAACTGGAGAAGGAACGTGATGTACAGCGGCGTCGGTGGCTCTTCATCCAGCGCGTTGGGTCCGTACTCGGCGAGACGCTTCTCGCTTTGCATCGCATCAAGACCTTGGTCGACGCTCGTGCTGAGAACCTTGACAATCGCATCAATGGACTGCAACCCCCAGTGTTTCTGGTCGGCGGCTTCGATACTGGCAAGCGACTCGCGTGCTTCCATTGGGTGGTCGACGATGAGGCGCTCCGCGTCACTGAGGAAGCGCGTGCGGTGGTCACCGTCGGTCGAGTGGCTCATACTGGCCATGGAGTGGCGCCGTTCTTGTTCCAGATAGCCCATATCCACGTACGAAGACGCACGCGGCGACTGGAGCGCCATGGTGCGTGGTGAATGGGTCGACACGGGGAAGAACGCGTTCTTGCCATCGGGTTTGCCCGTGCGGCGAGGCAACATTGCTACCGCCTTGCTTGGTCTTGGTCGCTTCCACAAAGAAGGAGCCAAAAAGGGCGGGGGGAAAAGGGAGTTAACTTTCTCGTACACGGGCCACTAGCGGCGGGGACGTGTATGGCTCAAGGAGTTGTTCGCGATGATCTGGAGGTCGGACGTGGTGCTTGTTGGCTTCTGCCACGGGGAAAACGTGTGGTGTCGAAGATGGCAAATTGCAAACTGAGAGAATGTGCCATTCGCTTTTCTTTTTTCTCCGTTGTGATAAACTTTCTTCAAAGAAAAGAAGTTCCTCTTTTCACTGAAACGAGGGACACAGCAACCCGAACCCCTGGACAATGAATGAACCAGATGCCATCAAGCGATCTTTTCGAATTTTTAATCGAAAAAGATTATTAATCTGGCATCACTTTTCTCAGCAAAGCCTGGCATGCTTTCTGAAAAAAATGCCAGGATCTGCGGAGACATAGGTTGACCTTGCCGCCACCGTTCATTCTTTACACGGTACTGTATTATTATCAGCGGTACCGTATTGTTGAAGAAGGATATCCATCCATTTCATTGTCATTTCTGGGGGAAACGTGGTATGGGACAAGCACCACTCACTGCACCAGTTCATGTCGCAGACTGTGACATGTGTATGCTCTCCAGGCCCACCGATACCAGTGCATGTGAAAGCCGTCCAACGAAAAGTTGGTCGTCAATTTTGAGAGAACCTGGAAGGGTTGCAGCGAAGATTCGAATGCTGAAGAATGCCCACAATGCTCCGCACAATTTGTCACAAAAGTATTGATAAAAATTTGTTTTTCGACAATTAGATGTTCGCAAATTTTGCCCAACACTCGCGAACTCAGGGTTTCACAGTGTATTTCGGCGCAGACAGTTTACCGGTACTGTATCTACTGATTTGACACTCCAACAGCAACGATTCCTGTTTCCGCGCCATTTTCCCAGTGGAAAAAAATCATTCAAACAATAATTTAGGAAATACCACCAATATTGAAGAATATTTACAAAAACACATATAGGGTTCGTAACTTACGAACCACTGTGTGGTTCGAGGTGATTAGCTTAGTTTTTTTCTCGAGACCAACTGGTTTGTGGCGCCAATATCGGGTTACCCGCCCGACTTCCTTTGTCAAAAAAAAGTGTAACCCGCAGCCATCGATTCTTTTTCTTTCTTCCCTTGTCATCGAGAACGACCCCCAATGGGCGCGCATGCACGACGTCCGCTACGCAGAGAGCAGGCCGCGTCGTCTGTCCGTCTTGTTCTCTGTACACTATGCTACCTGTTGATGCTAAGCGTGACCCACACAGAAGCATTTGTGGCCACTTCCGGTACGGAGGGAGTCCGCCATTCTGATTACTGGTAACGGTCACTCTCACACATATTGTTGCTTCTTCGCTAAACCATAGGGAATGGGAAAGACCACGCCGCGGCCGAGATCACGATCTCCACACAAGACTTCTCGTTCTCGCGTATGTTGTTTGATGATGGACTCCTTTTGTTTTTGTATCGGGAGCTGCTGGATTTCTCATATCCGTTTTTTCTTGTTTTTTTTTTTTACCAATGTTTAGGCGGCGTGGCGCCCGACGTGGTCATCGCCATTGAAGCGACCGAGATCAAAGGCTCCGAGATTCGTCGCACACAAGCAGCAGCAGCAACAACATCAAAGCCAACGAATAGCAAGAGCAGTGCTTCTCGAACAACAACAAAAACAGCCACAGTTGGCTCCACACGAAAGCCTCCCTCTCCAGCTACTCCGTTGACCAAGACGACTACGACCAAGGCCACGCCTTACGTTGCTCAGTCGCCACTACTGCCACAGTGGGCGCTGCCGCTGGAGTACGAAATGAGTGAGAAACTCACCCAGCAAGAGCTCTTGATGATCCTCGTGGTGGTTGTCTCCAGTTTGAGCGTGCTGGGCATTGGCACCACCGCACTGTGGCATTTGGTGCGTATGATCTGGCTCTATGTACATGAGCAGCGCTTGCTGCGGTTACTCTTTGCACGCGCTCGTCCAGCGCAAGAACTCAAAATGGCCATGGACAAACACGCCACAAAAATGCCTCTCGCGATGCGGCCACTCGCGCAAGCGCATGTGCGGCTCGTGGAGTTCCAGGAATCAGTCGACGCGCTCTTGGCGCAGACTGCTTCCGTGACGTTCAACGACACGACGCTTGTTCTCCATGGACTGCCACCACTCCACGCTGCTGCCAACAGTGGGGAGGGCAAGCCGACGACGACAAGCCGCAAGACCTTTTTCCATCTCTTGAGTGGGATCGAGTCGCTTCAGTGCCACGCCGAGTGGATCGCAATGGAGCTGTCGACGCTTTCCGTGCCTGTACGGTGGACCCATGCGATCGACTTGACCAAGTCCATGGAATCGCTCAAGAGCCGGATGCACAAATTGCGCGACCGCCATACTGGGATCCACGCCGTCCAGCAACAAGTGGTGGACGCGCTGGAGAAACACCACGTGGACGGCGACGCGATCAACCACCACCAGCTCTTGCAGCTGGTCGCGTCGCTTCGCCAAGCAGCCAACGCCAGCAGCACCACCGAGACAAGCACGCCAACGTCAAGCCCACTCAAGCTACCACGAAGCCCAAAGGAAAACAAGGACGAGTTTGCGTTCTTTTTGAAATCTTTTGACGAACTGAACCAGCAAAAGCACGTCCAAAAGGCGTTAGAAAAGGCGTTTTCGACTGTGAATGTGGTGGCAGCAGGAGCCATGGAGACCCAGACCCAAACCCAAACCCAGACCCGCATCGCGAGTCCGACCAGCCACCCGTCGACGAATCAAGCTCACAATGGCAACAGTGCCACCGCCACCAATGATACCAAGCCGCCAGTGATGACGACGACGACCAGCACACTGACGACGACAATGGCAACAACAACGACTCGGGTTGATGGTGGAGCATGGACGCGCAATTTGGAAGACTGGATCGACCGTGCCGATGAGATGGAGATGACTCATCTTGACGAAGTCAAGCGTGCGCAATACTTGCTGGAAGAAGCCAAGCGTGAATCGTTTTGCCTTTTGAATTCAAGCCGCGACGCCATGCAAAGCGTCGAGTCGCTCAAGACCAGCCTCGTGGCGTTAGGCGCGGACCCTCAGGCCGCAGTGCTCACTGCCGCTGAGATTTACTCGTCCCGCTCGAACATGCTCATGCTCACGACCACTTTGCGCAGTGTCTTTGATGAATTCCGCAAAGGCGATATGATCAAGATGGAAGACCGTCGCCGTCGCCATGAGCAAAAAGAAAAATTCAAACGTGAACGGATCATTGCGAAATTTCGAGGTAAACAAATTTTGATGGTGGAGAAAATGGAAATGCAACGTGAATTGGAACAAGAAATCCAAGAACGAGAACGTTTGAAACGGCACCACAAAGCACATGAAGAATTTGTCACACAAACCAAACGCGACCGGAAACAGTTTGTGTGGATGGTCACAAAAGTGGACGTTTTGATTGTGTTGGTGGTCATGGCGATTGTGTTTTTTGAAAACCTCACGCTTCAAATTGATTTGCTCAAGCCCGAGTGTGTCACTTCTGGTTCTTCTGCTGGTGGTGCAGCTGACGCGTCCTCCTCTGCAGGGGGGAGTAGTTCGATGTTTGGCAGCATGGCGTCGTCACTGCTGACGTCGTCGTGGTGGCCTTCCAACTCGCTGTCGTTGATCCAGTGTCGAGTTGAATACACGCTACGGGTCACCGGTCTGTTTCTAGCAAGTGTCGCGTCTTTTTACGTGGTCGCGCAACTCAATTTGCTGACCACGGCGTTGCCGCTTGCGATCGCGTGTGGCTTGTATTACGTGCGCACCGAGTGGATGAATATGCTGTTTCGATTGCCCGTGCTTCTTGTGCTGTACGGGTTCAACTCGATCGTTTTGTACCTATTGAACCGCTCGCTGGCATCGGCTGATACCACGCGACGCAAGGCCACGCGGCGTGCGCTTCTGCTGTACGTGGTGTTCCCCATTGTCTCGGTTTTGCTCAGCGTGGTCGTGAGCATCACCATCGCGTGTGACAACCCTCGCGAGTGTGTCGCCACGGCCATCGACGTGACCCACACAACGTTCGCCACGCTTTGGCGGCTAGGCAAGCAGGCCTACCGATTATGATAGTGTATGTATGAGCAGTGACGATAGTACTGGAGAAAATATGATGTATTTACTGTACAAAAACGACTGAGTCACTTCCAGGCCGCTTGTTTTATTTTTTTTCCAATGGCTTTTTTTTGGTGATATTATTTTGTTTTCTTCTCTTCATTTTTCTCCAGGTAAAAAGGTTTTGATCATGTGAAAGAAAAAAAATACAAGAAATATAAGCGCAATCTCACTGCATCTTCACGTGAAGATCACGCAAAGCGCAGCCGCCAACGTGGTCGCCGCAGCGGCGATGCCCACTCGCATCATGGACGCCGGTGGTTGCTCATTGGCGTCCAGCACAAAAACCGCCGGCGTGTCCTCTGGCGCAATTTTGGCGACGACACACGCCAGTGGCTTGTGTTTGCTGCTGTTGTGGCTGTTTTTCTTTTTCGTGGATGTCTTGTTATTGTTGCTACGTGTGGATGGTGGCGAGATGGACGGCGCCGTTTTCTGCTTGGCCGGCGGTGGCGTCACAGGCGTCATCGGAGCTGGAGACAGGGGGGTCAAGACAGACGAGGAGGAAGAAGAAGAGGAGGAGGAGGCAGGTTGGATCCCTTCTTGTTCTTGTTCTACGTCTTCTTCTTCCTCGTACTCGGTCTCCGAGTCACTGCGAAGAAGATCCTGCGAGTCGGAAAACTGAAGAAAAAAAAATGGAAAATATTGTTTGTCAGAATGGAGAGAGCTCAAGAGACCAGCCAAAGGAGCAAACATACCTCAAGGTCGTGGCGAAAGAGGTGGTCTGCGTGGCGTACAAGCGTCCGCACAAAGCACGCACCCAGCGGTGAGTGGTGGTCGTTCTTTTGGACGTTGGCGGCCGGTTCGATGTGGAAAATGACAGCGTGGTGCAAGTGGATGATACGATCGAGCAGCTACATAACAAGATGGATGATGAGCTTCTGTATGTCCTTAAGTATACAGGAACTGGAAAAAACGTACCATTTCAGAAGGATCACAAGCAGCGAGCCATCGCCAAAGCGTCGTGAGCGCGTCGAGGCACTCGCGCTGCTCGATGCTGAGCGAGTCGATGGCGTTCACGAGCGGGTACAAGAGCGACCGCGAGATCTCGGCTGCTTGTGCTTGCGCTTGCTTGTCGTTTGTCGTGGACAGATACTCGAGCGTCGATGCGAGCATGCCCTTTGGTTCACAGTACACGATCGGCGTTGCTGTGAGTTGTGCGAGGTACCGGTTCAGCAGTTTCACGAGCAAGTGGTATTGCATGTTGGCCTTGATTTTGTGGTGGCGAAAGAGGCGCCGCATGGCAGTAAAGACTGCTTTTTCTTGGATGAGCCCGTCAAACTGGTTGCTATTGATCTCGCCTTGGACACACTGCAAGATGGCGGCATGGAGTTGGTCTTCAATCGTCGAAGATGATGTGGTGGTGGTAGAGGTGGTGGTCTCGGGGAAGAAGATCTCATAGAGATTGATGGTCTCTTGCTGGAAGTGGTGCGAGAAGAGCACGTAGAGATACAGTGCGAGGATGCGGATGACATGGAGCACGACAAGAGGCGAGTCCATGGTCGATGCCATGGTGGCAAGCGCGTCGCCGTCTTGCTGCTGCGATGCGCTGCGCGCTGTCGCATTGGCCGTGGCCGTGGCCTTTGCTTTGTGCTTGGTCTGGCGCTTCATCGCGTGTGTCGTTGTGGGTAGCTGAAGAAATGCGAAAGTAGAAGTAACCAAAGAGAAGCTGAGCCGGAGGGTGTGCACCAGGGAGGTGCTGTGTCGATGAGCACGTGCAGCACAGAAGAGAACAAAATAGAAAGCACGTTGGCGCCACAAATAGACCTTGCCCACGCGCAATCTTGTCTTTAATTGAAGCCGTGAAGTCGATCCTATCGGTACCCAGGTAACCTGGATGCGTGTGCTTTATTTAGCGTTGATTGAGGTTGTTGACAGTGGTTGTTGCTGTTGGTGCTGCTGCAACGCTGCCCAATCGTGACGCCCCTGGGTTTGGATGTGAGCTCCTCAAATGGTCAGTCAGTCAGTTGTGGCTGGTCACAGTTGTGAGTTATTTGAAGACCAGTCACAGTTTTGGACAGCCGTTACCAAACAATCCAGCAGAATTTTAGCCAATCATCGCGCCCAAATCCCAATGTCGAAGTGGACAAGAAAGGTTACGTGTAACCAGGTTACCCATTGAGGTGGCATGTGAAGGAGTCAGCATCGCATTTTTGACACGTTGACAACCAAGGAGCTACACGGAGAGAAGCAGCAGCGAATACAACGGCAACGGATAAGAAGCAATGGCACGCAAGCGTCGAGAGTACATTGGCATCATGTGGCACGCCGGTGCGCATCTTTCTGGAGTGCTCATCCTTGCGTTATCGTATACCAAGCCTGAAAAGGTCGTGTCGTATTTGCAATGGGCGCTCTTTGCGTTTTTCCTCATGGCGAGTCTGGACGTCATTCTCTCGCGGTACCACCAATGGATCTTCGAGCCCGTCGAGCCCCATGCAAAGAGGTACGCGCTAGTCACCGGTGCGGCTGGCGGGCTCGGCAAGGAGATCGCGTATTTGTTGGCCGAGAAAAAATATTCGCTTGTATTGGCGGCCGAGCCCGAGCCGATCTTGGAGCGGATGCGCGCCGAGATCGAGTTTGTCAACAAGCCCGTCGAGGTCGAATACTGCGCATGCAATCTTTCCAAGGCCAAGGGCATTGACAAGCTCATAAAGTTTCTCAAGGAAAAAGATTTGGTCATTGATATCCTTGTGAATGCGAGTGCCGATGCCGAAGTGAAGAATTTCCACGAGCTGCCAAGCGACAAGATCGACGCGCTTCTGCAAGTCAACGTCAATGCCATGACGCGCGTCACGCATGCCGTTCTGGAAGGCATGGTGAAGCGTGGCATCGGCCGTGTGCTCAACATTTCATCGCTTGGCGCAGTCGCGAGTACGCCGGGCTCGGCGATCTTTGGCGCCAGCAAGGCCTACATCACAAGCTTTAGCCAAGCCATCAACTACGAGTTGCGTGCCACGGGGGTCACCGTGACAAGCTTCAACCCAGGCGCGATGGAAGTCAACTTGAAGGACCCAAACTGCAACAAGAAAGAGCTGTCCACCGCAGAGTTCTGGCCGTGGGTGGTCCACCCAAAAGACCTGGCGGCCATGGCGATTGACGCTTTGTTTAACGCGCAAGGGGTCGCGTATGACGCGTACTTGCATCAGTTTGGAGCCTTCCTGTTGCGTGCCGTCATCCCGTCTCATGTGGGCCAAGCGCTGATGGCGATCAGCTGCCAACCACCACGCAATGCATGGCAACAGATCAAGCGATAGATTTAAAAGAGCAGCAAAGCCACCGGGTAGGATTCTTTTTGGAGAGTTGAAGATTCGGAGGGGGAAAATGTATGTGTGTGTTTGTATGCCTTGGGGTTATGCGATCGTAGCTGTTGGTTCTTGTTCCATTTGCTGCAGCGCCAACTGGTGGACTTTGTCGATGACTTCCAGCAGCGGCAGCTCTTGCTTCCGTGCGATTGTCTGCCCATAACATCCAGACATTTTCCATATTCTTAGATGGCATTCCGTACTAGTACAGGTACAGGTAGTGAGTTGGTTAGTCACATAAATACCTTGCAATGCTCGTACTCTGGGTGCACGTTGAGCACGACGCCATTGAGAAATCCAACTTTGACTTGGACGGCGTGGTCTCCGTATTGGACTGTCACAAACCGACGCTCCAGGCTTGTTCGAGCCATCCCTTTGCTTCAACTCAGCCACGATCGTGAGACTCTCACCTTTGATCAAACCAAGTGGAGGGTACAACTGTAACTGTAACTGTTGCTGTACCTGCGTACGCCGAGCGTCGTGGTCTCTCGAAACAGCGTCTTGGTGATACTCTCGGCGTGTTCTTTCTTGCACAACACACTGAGTAATACACCTGGCCGGTTCTTTTTCATGTGGATCGGCTGTGTCCACACATCAAGTGCGTGGCCGTTTTCCAGCAAGAGCTCTTGTACGTAGCCAATCACTTGCGGGTTGAGATCATCGATGTTGGTCTCCAGCACAACAACCCGCTCCGGACCTTCTTCTTCTTCTTCTTCGCTTGGGACACCAGAGCTACCACGACCAGAGCTCAGCTCCACCCGTTGGCCGATCGAGACCCGTACGATATTGGCGTGGCCAGGGAAATCTTTTGTGCCAGCGCCAACGCCTGTGTGGGACGGGATGAACGCCGGTGGCTCTCCGTACGCTGTCACGAGTGCCTTGACCAGGCTGATTCCAGTCGGTGTGACCAGCTCGCCCTTGGCTCCTATTGGCGCCGGGCAGACAGGCACGCCGATCATGAGCCGAAACGTCGCTGGCGGCGGCACAGGCAAAATGCCGTGCGCACAGCGCACTGTCCCCGATGAAAAGGGTACCGGTGTGCAGTACACTTCTCGGACACCCAGCAAATCCATCGCGAGCACCGAGCCCACGGTATCCACGATACTGTCGATCGCGCCGACTTCATGGAAGTGGATCTCATCGACCGTGGTGCCGTGGGTATGCGCTTCTGCCTGCGCCAATAGCGTGAACGCAGAAATGCTTTTCTCTTTCGCCCAAGAAGACAACGAGCTCTTTGAAATCATCGAGGTGATATCGTTCAAGTTGCGCATGGGCTCGCCATTGTGGGTATGGCCGTGGTCGTGGTCATGATCATGGCCATGTTGGACATGGTTATGGTCGTGGTTCTCACTTGGCTCATGCTCATGGTTGTGTCCATAGCTGTGGTCGTGGGAATGGGAATGATCATGCTCGTGATTATGGCTGTGGCTGTGGTTATGGTCTTGAATCTCTGGAGAAGTGCGCGGCGCTGGGAGACTGCGGTGCTCATAGACCGAACTCACATTGACCTTTGTGCCTGCGATACGCCCTGGTCCTTTCCAAGTCTTGACTGTGTGGAGATCCCATTCACCGTGAATGCCTGGAAGCGACGCTAGCCCTTTCTTGATCCCATCGATCGGAGCTCCCTAGAAGAAGAAGGGAAACAAACACCATTGGATCTTGTATCAGCTACAAACCCGACATCAGGCGAAAGGAAATGGCCTGTTCTATCAAACGCACCGCATCGATGAGTGCGCCGAGCAGCATGTCGCCTGCTATCCCCGCCGAGCAATCCACATACGCGATGGTTGACGCGCTCATGCTGGTCATTTTCATTTCCCAGATTTTTTTTTTTGGAAGATCTTGTTTGATTTTGAAGTTGGACCACCAACAATTTTCATTGGGCTAAAAACAATCAAAAAACAAAATTTTGGCCAATCTATTCATCTCATCTTACCATCGCGTCAGTTCTTCTAACGTTAGCTGTTCTTAACATCCTTTCAAGCTCAAACTCATCTTGATGTTCATGGCGGCGAGCTCGTTTGCGAGGTATCGGAACACATACGGCATGGCGACAGCTTGGCAGTTTTCGCCCGTCTGGCAGACCGTGCAGTACCACTGGGTCTTGCTCTTCATGGCGATGGCAATTTCGCCTTGGCCGGCGGTCTCGACCGTCGCGCGCTGCGTGGCATTCGACAGCAACGACCCACAATTGGTACACACCGTGGCGATATGCTTGTCCGAACAGTTCATCAACCGGTCCTGAAGCAAGAATGCACAGCCGTGGGCCAACAGCGAGTCGCGCTCCATCTCGCCGAACCGGATACCTCCTCCCTTTTTACGGCCCTTCACTGGCTGTCTCGTGAGCGAGTTCATCTTGCCCGTCGCACGCACTTGCGATTTGTCGCTGACCATGTGGCGCAGGCGCTGGTAGTACACGACACCAATGTAAATATCGGCATGCATGACCGTGCCGGAGATGCCCGAGTACAACGGCTCACTGCCCATGTAGTTGTACCCGTGTTCGCGTAGCTGGTCGCCAAAGTAATCGATCACGCGGTCTTTTTCAGAAAACTGGAACGGCGTCGCGTCCATGTATTTGCCTTTCAACGCACCCGCCTTCGCAGCCATAGACTCGACAAGCATGCCAATGGTCATTCGCGATGGGAACGCGTGTGGGTTGATGATGATATCGGGCGACATGCCCGACTCAGTGAAGGGCATATTCTCTTGAGGCCACAAGATACTCATGACACCCTTTTGGCCGTGGCGCGAAGAAAATTTGTCACCAATTGTCGGGTTCCGGCAAAAGCGAAGCTTGACACTCGCACGCGTATGCTCCGAGGCCTGTGTGGGCCCGCCGATCATATTGATTTGCTCAATGATCGCTGGTTCACTTTCTTTATGCTTTTGGAAATGGTTTTCACCCGTAGTTTCATCGATCCAACAGGCGATCGGGTCGCCTTGGTTCACGATTTGGCCAATATGAGGGAACCCATCACGGTCCAGCTTGGCCGTGCAAAACTCGGTCTCATCCGTGGCAGTGGCCGTGGCGGTTGGTTTGATATTGGAAAAGTATTTCTTGGACGATTTGCTGCCTTGCTTGCCGTCGGCGCCGATATCCACAATGATTTGCTTGTACACTGAGGCATGGCCAAAGCCTCTTTCGTAGGCGGACTTGTTGAGAATCATGGCATCTTCCATATCGTACCCAGTGTACGAAATCACCGCGACCACGGCATTTGTGCCCAATGGGTACTCGTCCAATTGGTAGTCACGCAGGCGTTCGTTTTGCACGATGGGCACTTGCGGGTTTTGGATCCGGTACATTTTGTTATCCGTACGGTGGACGATCGAATGCGCCGGTGTGCCCATGGTTTGCTTGGCCATTTGGCACTGGTACATGTTACGCGGCGACTGGTTGTAATCGGAAAACGGCGTGAGCGACGCGACGAGTGAAAGCATATTCGTGGGCTTGATCTCCATGTGGGTAGTCGCTGGACGGATATCGTTTTTCGTGACCGCGATATCCATAAACACTTGTTCCATGGGCCCAATGTACTCGACACGGTCGGTTTCCATTTGTTTCACAGGACGCGACATGCGTGCGGCATCCGAAGACAGGAAAAGCCCTGGGAAGCAGCCACCGAGCGTTGGCTGGATCAAGCACACTTCCAGGTTGGCGACGATGCCGTTTGCTTTGCGTTCGTCGCTGGAGGCAGCCGACTTGACGCGGCGCAAGACTGCTGCGAGTTGCGAGCACAGCTCAGCGGGTGCGCCACCGAGCACCTTGCCGTTGTACATGACTGGCAAGTAGTGGAACGGCACGACCAGCGCGCCATCGGCGTACCCACTGGTGGGCACCATACCCAGCGTCGTGAGAAACCGCGCGACTTTGAGTTCTTGCTGCAAGTAATCGTCGGCGTTATGCGGTGGGTAACACACCAGTTCACACTCAATGGCCAAGTGGTTGAGAAGGCCACATGGAGAGCCATCGGGCGTATGCACAGGGCACATGAAGCCCCACGAGTCTGGAAGCAATTTACGCACAGCGGTCGTTTTCATTTCCGTGAAAAATTGGCCACGATGGACCGAACGGAAATGGGACAAGTACCGGTAAAAGTTGAGTTTCTCGGCGACGATCGTGTACCCGGCGACTTGCATGAGATCCAAGCCACTGGACGAGCGCAAGTTGCCCGTGTTCAAGAAATACGTCATGGCTTGGCCGATGTTCGTGGTGCGGTCCCACATTTTGCGCATGTACACTTGGTCCATCGCGATGGCCTTCTTGGTGGTCTGGGCGTCCTTGACAATGTTGCCACGCAGCGCCGAGACCATCTCGGTGAGCTTTTCCTTGAGGATCATGCAGTACAAATGGCCTGGCAAAAGCAACTCGTGGTTCATCACCGAGTCCGAGTTATCTTCACGGATATCTCCCTTTGCGAATGCATACAATTTACGCAGCATCAAGCAAATCAATTCCACTTTTTGGGTGCGTCCTTTTTCTCCTTTTGGGATATGCACGAACAAGAAATCGTCCAGCATCTTGGAGCCGACTTCCACGTTGGTCATGGCCCCGTGGACGCCTGGCATCACGTGGCGGAAGTGCTTACCCAAGTACGCGAGCGCTTCGTCGCGCGAGTAGATGGAAAACTTCTTGGCTTCGCGCAAGATCAGCTCCACACGCGCGCTCAAGTACGTGTTGTCGTGGTCGCCGCGCAAGACGCGCTCGTAGATCTCGCGGTCCGTGAGCGGGTACAAGGCCTTGAGCATGAGCCCGACGGGGATCATAAACTCTTGCTTGCGCACGCCAAAGCGGATGGTCGCATTGCCATCTTCCAAGTAATGCATGGTCACGGTGACCGCCGACTGGTCGCGCTTGACACACTTCATAAACACGGCAAGTTCCGTGTACAATGCGCCACGGTTGGCAAAGGCACCACGACGCACCGCCATGATATGGTGGCGCCGTGGCATTTGCAGCAAGCGCACGCATCGCTCGTTACCGTTACAGATGAAATAGCCGCCCATTTCGTTGGCTTCTTCACGCGCCTTGACAAGCTCTGGTGGCGTCAGGCCATTCAAGTGGCATCGCTTGGAACGCACCATGATTGGGATGTCGCCGACCACACGCTGGATGCGTTCGACGTTGTTCGACCCGGCAAACGTCCGAGCCAGCGTGACCACGAGTGGCGCGGTGTACGAGATACCACGCTGACGACATTCCGTCGGCAGCAACTTGGTCTCTCCCGTGATTTGGTTCTCGCCCGTTGGGAAGCCGATCTGAGCGCTTTCGATCCACATGGCCATTTGATGTTGGTTGGGCACATCGACCAAAACTTTGGGCATATCGGCGATCGCAAGATCTAATCCTTCGGTGAGAAAGAAGTTGAACGAATCCAAGTGCGGCGACACGATCTTCTGCAGCTTTTCATTCGTCTTGGTCGGGCACGAGCGTGGCACCGACGACGGGTTGGTCGCTGGCCATGATTTGCCAAAGTCGGCATCCTTCTTGGCGCTCTTCTTGCTGGAGCTACTGCTGCTGCTCTTCTTGGTCTTTCCGTCACCCGCCATGGTTGCTGTAGACACCGGTACAGCTATATAGCCACAAGTGGTACGCAGTGAGGAAGGCGGTCAATGTGCGCGATGATCACCACCAGCCAATGGCGCCCAATGCTTTCTCAAGTGGCTTTTCGTGCTGCTGAGTGGAAGCGATGAAAAAACCTCATCCAACCAAATTTGCTCCGGCCAGTCAAAAAGGAAAACAACCTAATTTTACTAAAACCTCAAAACCTCAAACATTGCCAAGGTTAACGTTCTCCAAACATTCTCGGCAAGGTTAACTGACTGCAACATGCGCGGCAAAATGGAAAACGCAAGGGAAACCTTGGCGCTGTTCTTGCCCGTTCCTCCTCATATGAGTGGCGCCTAACATCGCAGATCGCGTCCTTGTGGATGCATATGTGCTGCGCGGCCATCTATAGCCATCTCTCTCTCTGAATCACAAGGTCGCTTCCTTGGCAATCGCGTTTGTTTTGCATCCGTTTCACAGTGGGAGCAAAAACAACTCATGCGTTTCAATCGTTCTCAACCGGTGTTTTTGCCCAAGCAACTGGTGGTAGATCACATCCATACTACGGTACAGTGTAGTGTGCTGTTGTTTGGCGTGGTCGCTGACATTTATTTATAAACATCTATCCACAACAGCAGTGGCTATATTGGCTGCCGTGAATAACAAACTAACGCCCGCCAACACTCCACCCAACCGAGTCCCCCTCGCTACGACGACGCGAGCGACTTCACCGCCGCGATTATTTGTGCCCAGCGCAATCGACTGGGCTGTGCTTGTGCGTGCGCTTGCCTTCACGTGTGCGTGGTGTCTCTCGTACTGTGACAGTCGAATCCATTGTTTTTGGTCCAGCGCAACACCACAGCGGGCACGCCTGTATTTCGCCATCGTCGTGACTGCCAGGAGAACGCCTCCATGCCGTGTGTGTGCACATCTCATCCGTTGCTCTTTCCCTCCGTCAGCCTCCGCGCGCTGAGATTGTGATCACACTGGTGAACCTACCTGGTGACCCAACTCGGCTATTGCCTCCACTGGACGTGGCGCCAGTGGTGCTGGGTATGGACGGTTGTGGCATCGATCCAGTGGCAGAAACCATACCAACCAGCCAACAACAACAACAACAAGAAGCTAAGAACGGCAAGAGCGCGCTGATGCCATCGACGATTGGAAGCGGGCGTCGTGGCGCCAGTGCACACTTACCCAGCGCCGTGGAACACGATCCAGAACCATTGGCGTTGCATTCCACGGTGAATGAAAATGAAGAAAAAGACAAAGAAAGTGGTGATCCACCACGTCCGGTCGTTGTTGGATCTCATCATGCTCATCACCATCATCATCTCCCTCCAGATGACTCGTTGACCACCAAGACAACACACCAACCAGATGCCCATGCGCTTGTGTTGGACCGCCGTGACGCTATTATTCCGACAGAGAATACGCTGTTTGTCGATCTAATAGAGTCAACACAACCAATCCCACGTCCCGGGGACACACCTGTGACACGTGTCTCCACGAGCGCATCAAGCGACCACCCCGACCGTGACCATGACTCCGCGACAACCACGTCTGATGCCACACGAATAGATCAACCGTCGAGCAACGAGCATGCTTCGATAGCACAGAGTCCACTTCCGCCACCGGTGTCGTCGCCCCGTCGCCATATCGCCGCACGCACAGGCTCGTGTATCATCGCTCCGTCCACATCGACCGATCTTCCGCATTCGCACCAGTTGCGTGTCGCGCCGTCACCCACAACAAGCTTAGCTGCTGAACCAGTGCCCATGTACATCACCAAGTCCTCCGTCACGGCGGCGGCGGCGGCGAATCCCATGGGCTCACCGACGTCCACTCCTCGCCGCAGCAGTCTAGCTCGCTTACTTAACCCATCGCGGTCGCCTAACACACGGATCCACCCAGTCACCGTCACCTACGCGCCAGGACCTCATGATGATGGCGTCAACGACTCGGACGACCCGGACGATGTTGCACCTTCTCCCAAAGCATCTGGGACACCAAGCGGCGGTAGGAGCAATCTTGGGAACCATGGGGCCCGTGGGTCCACAGCTGGTCCATTGACACCCCACACCGTACAGATTGCTGAGAGGAAACCGGCCACGCTCCACACACAGCGCTCCATCTACATCAAGACGCAAACCTCGCTGTCCGAAATGTTTGAACGCCCGACTCAGTCCCGCAATGGCGTCCTCGTACTTCGTCTCGTATTTATCTGTATCATTCTCAACATCGGTGTGCTCGCGATGGAAACTTGTGACGGCAACAACTACAAGTCATCGTCACCAGGGTATCCCAACTTACCAGGTGAACAATTTTACGACATCACGGATTTCATTTTCACGATGCTGTTTACGATCGAATTCATTGGCCGCATGTTTGCACGCAAATGTAAAAAAGACGTTTTCACCGACTTGATCATCTGGATCGACTTTTTGGCGCTGTGTCCGTGGTATCTGCAGCTCATGGTGACTTCGGCGGGCCATGAGTATGACGTCGACGAAGTCGACGGACTTGCCCACACGATCGGCTTGTTGCGGCTGCTGCGTGTGTTTCGATTGGGCCACATCTTGCGTGAGTATGAGAGCATGAAGATCCTCATCGCGTCTCTGAAAGCAAGTATCGCGCCGCTGCTCATCACCATGTTTTTCCTATTTACGCTGGTCATGCTGCTCGCGACCGCGATTTTTTACGCCGAGCCGTGCTACAATATGAATACGTGTGCGTTCACCGACATTTTCAATTCGGCTTACTTCATCATGGTCACGTACGTGGCTCTCTTGTTTTTTTTTTACTCTAAAATATTTTTTTTTGTTTTATCGTAAACATCATTTTCGTTCGTACACTGCAGAGTCGCGACCGTCGGGTACGGGAACCAAGTACCGTCCACAAAGAATATGTATTCCATGGGTGTGGCATTTGTCGCCATGGTATTTGGGCAACTCTATTTGGCGATGCCGCTCGCGATCGTCGGTCTCAATTTTCAAGAAACGCACGATGTTTTCCAGCAAAGCAAGCGACGGAAACTGCGCCGCCATGATACGACGCTGAGTCCGTTTGATTCCACGAAATTGAACCGTCAAGCGCAGCGACTGTGTGAGATTCAGTACCATTTGCTTCCCGCGTGGCGGATCGTGCAGATCAATCTGGACAAATTCTTGAGAAAAGGCCATGAACTTACCGCCGACAGCTCTTCCCATGGTGGCACCAGTGGAACTGGTGTGGGCACGGGGATCGGCGGCGACGCGGCCGCGACCAGCAGCAAGAGAGGAAGTGGTGAAGTGACCAATTTCTCACAGGAAAACCATTTGCAAGCGCAATTCCAGCGGTCCAGTAAGCTGCGCGAAGCGATTGATAAGCTACTGGTCGTCCACAGCGAGGCGTGTACTTTGCTAGAGGTGTTTGTCCCGCATAAACGGAAGCCCCACGGTGGCGACCCCACGAATATGTCGTCGGCTGGCCAGGGTGTGTTCTCTCAAGTGTACATTCGCGCCAGGAGAGCGCTCGCCAAAACCCATTTTGGCAGCCACGAACATGGGCCGCCGCTGGATGCGAGGACCATGTCACGCACCCATCGTGGCCGTTTGTGGCTCGCGCTGGAAGTACCCGACTCGTCGCCGCTCGCGACTGCGATCAACCGGGTCATGGTCGGCTTTGCATTGCTCAGTGTGTGGGTTTTCTTTTGCGAATCGCTGCCCGAACTTATGAGGAGTGGTGTCGAAACAAGTTCCTGTCGACGCGTCGTGGAGGATTATTGTTCCACTGTCGGTCTGGAAGTATTCGACTCTGGCTGTTATACCAAGTTTGTCTCGAATGCCACGGTGGACTGGACCACGCCACTGGATTTCACATGCTCCGAGCCAAGCGACCATGCGTCGTGTTATGGGAATACGTTCAATTTCGGCTCTCTGGAAGCCAAAGCGACGCCGTGTGTGGATGCGTTCAACCAAGACGGCGGTGAATATATTTGCTACCGGATGCAATGTCTCCGCACGACTGCAACCATGGTCAACATGGAGCCGTACTGGATCTATTTCGAGTGGTGCTTTGGCATTTCGTTTGTTTCCGAGATGGTGCTTCGCTTTTACGCATCGCATCGTCGACACCAGTTTTTTCGAGACGTGTACAACGTGGTGGATATCTTGGCCGTGCTGCCGTTTGGCTTTGAATTTCTCAACTACATTTTGTTTGGCGTGCGGCCGTCGTACGCGATTGTTGCGACCTCACCGTCATTTTTCTCAGTCATTCGCGTGCTCAAGACCATGCGGATCCTCAAGCTCACACGCCATTTCAGGGGCACCCAAGTGCTCGCACAAACTGCCAAAGAAGTGTGGCGACAACTTCTCATTCCGGTACGAGCCGCGAAAAAAAATGGCGGAATCGCTGCGACTAATAAACCAAACTAACCGCGAGCTCACCCCCTTTTTTTGCATGCAATCAGATTTTCTTTTTATTGACCATGTGTATCCTCGCGGCGGCAGCATATTTTGAAATCGAGCGAGGCACCGAGTGTTTTGTCGGCACAGAGTGTTTGTGGTGGAAAAAGGAACTCTTGACCCCAGAGCTTGTGGGGGATTTGCCCATGGGCAAGCGCATTTTGATTCAAGATACGAAGCCTTCGACCATCGTCGACATGATCCGGTCCACGTGGCTCTCGGCCGCGACGTTTACGACTGTCGGGTATGGCGATGTGCGGCCACGCACGTCGTTTGGGCGGTTGTTTACGATGTGTATCGCCGTCGTTGGCACCATCTATACGTCCATGCCCATCACGCTGGTTGGTGGCAAATTCCGATCGCTCTATGCTCGCCATGCAGAAAAGCAAAGCGTGCGAAGGGTACGTTTTGTTGTTGCTGTTTCATTTCACCAGAGACGGCTCCTCCCTCAAAAGATCACGTTTTTTTACCCACCCCTTCTTATAATGTATAATAGGGCGGATCTTCGACATCCTGGAAGACCAAGCGGAACCTCGTGCAGCGTGTGCACGATGACGACTCGAAAGATCCCGCCGCGGACCCATCCAAGTTGCCCCACTTGTTTAAGCTCACAGATGAAGAACTGCAGCTGGTGCACCAGTTCCAGTCCATGAAGCGAACTTTCCAGAACCTCAAGCGCCCGCTGGATAAATTCGAGGACGTCGCCACGGATATGCTGCAACGCGGCCAATTATTCACCACTTCCCCACCCACGCCTGGGTCATCGTCGTCGTCCGTTTCGAATACGAATTTGAACGGCAATTTTACACGGATATTTGGATCCATGGACCACGCCATGGAAGAAAAAAGCCACGCCATCCTGGTGAGTGCAAATTCATTTCTGTTTTTATTTTCTCTTTCACTGTCTCAAAAATCTGAGTGTTTTTTTATTTTTTTATAAATGTTCTAAATGAAATTTTTAGGATATGCTGCTCCAGTTTTCCGGATTGGTCGAGAAACTGCAGCATGCACCACCATTTTTTGAAGCGTTTTTACCAGAAGACACGACTCTGTTGCATCGCGCGATGGATTTCGACAAGCTCACGGGGACAGATCTCAAGCACCGACTGCTTCAAACACACCACCATAAATAAAATCAAAAATTGGACAATTGATGAAAGACGAACAATTCGTACCCACTGAAATACGGTAAATACGGTAACTGACAATGGATCCACAAATATATCCCAAATTTGGATAAAATCCAGGTTTCCGCATCCTTCGAAATCAAATAACCCAGGGAAAAGTCCAGAGATACCCTTCAATATCGAATGTGAGATTTTCTTGCATTTTTTGAGAAGCAAGCAAGCCAAGCCATCAAGCCATCAAGCCATCAAGCCACCAAACAATCACAACCGTTGCTCGCCGTCATTCGACAACGCGCAGTGGAAGCAACGCGTAGCGCACACACTTGCACGGCGGACACAAGCGCGTCGCGTCAGGTCTCTACATTCTCCACCCGCTTGTGCTCTCTCTCGGTTGCAGCCCACAACCAACTAATCTACTGCAAGTGCAACCACCATGAAGGCGATCCGCGCGGTGGTCTCGGGGTCGCGTGTGCGGTACATGAAAGAAGGCTACGACTTGGATCTCACCTACATCACGCCGTCCCTTGTCGCCATGGGCTACCCGGCGTCCGGCGTTGAGAAAACCTACCGCAACGATATCAACGAAGTCGCCGCGTTTCTCAGCACGCGCCATGCCAACTGCTTCCGCGTGTACAACCTCAGCGAGCGCAAATACGATTACTCGAAATTCGATCATCGTGTTTTGGAATGTGGCTTCCCCGACCACCACCCGCCACCGTTGCAAGTGCTACTCAATATTATGAACGATATGTTGCAATTCACCGCCCAAAACGACCAAAATGTCGTGGTCGTCCACTGCCTCGCGGGCAAAGGACGCACAGGCGTGGTGTGCTCGTGTTTTTTGCTTTTAAAGGGGTTTTATGGCAATATTTACGCTCTGAAAAGCGACAGGCAAGTGCGGGAAATGGCAAATACTTCGATTCGTGATTTTTGGGAAGCCCGCGGCCAAGGTGTGCGGTACCCGAGCCAAGCGCTGTACATTTACTATTTCTTACGCGTCATCCGACGGCTCCATAAGATCCCACGGCAAATTCCTAAATTACGAGCCGCCAAGAAAATGGTATTGATTTTAATGCCGTAAACCAAAAAAATGGGTCTAAAAACGCGCACTAAACGTGATTTTTCATGGATATATTATTGTAGCTGCTGACCAAGGTGATTTTGAATGGGATTCCGGATTATGACGCGCCACCGCGTGGCGGCTGCACGCCGTTTTTGCAGATTTTGCCGGCGCCGTCGCAGCATGAAAACCCGGCGCTTTTGTACAACAGTTCGTGGCAAAACCCGAATTTTGAAACGTACGCCGCGGACCCGCATGGCTGCATCGTGTTTGACACCAACTGTGTGATCCAAGGCGATATTCTACTGAGGTGTTTCCATGCAAATTCATTTTCCATGCTTGGCCGCCATGTCGTGCAAATGTTCCACGTGACATTTAATACCGATTTTTTCCACAAAAAGGTGATTACTATTTTCCAAAAAAAAAGAAAATGTTTTATAAAAAATCGGATTCTAATTTATCCAATGTGTTTTATCACAGTCCAACCAGTATCGGCTGCGGAAAAAAGAAGTGGACGAAGCCCATGATAATGCTCGTTTTCCAGAGACTTTTTGTCTCGACTGCCTTGTGGAACCGATTTTTGATGACGAGGACCAGGACGAAGACCAGCACGTCCACGACGCTCTTGTGGCCACGGCGACGACCACGCAGCAGCAGCAGCAGCAGCAACACGCCAGACAATCAGAAGGCGGCCGTCCGTCGTCTCAACGTCGAAGTAGCCTCACCACGGCCGACTTGCAGCCGGCTGAAAATGGCGTGATGATGGGCTGGCTGTATAAGCAAGGCGGCTTCATCAAGAGCTGGAAGAAAAGGTGGTTTGTTGCACGCGATGGCCAGCTGACGTATTTTGCGAGTGCCTCGGATCCGACGCCTCTCGGGGTCGTGGATTTACGTGGCGTCCACGTGGACACGGCGGTTGCGGAAGAGACCACGGCCAAGAACAAGTACTTGCAATATTTCAAGATCGTGCCGCCGCGTCGCGATGGCCGCACGTGGTTTTTTGGCGCCGACTCGGAGAGCGATATGGCCAAGTGGATCCGTGTGATTTCAACACAGGCCTGCTATGGGCTAGGCGGCCAAGCCAACGGAGCTGCGGGTGGGACGGCTGCGCCACGGCGCTCGTCGCTCACGTACCAGCCATCGCAACCACGGAGCAGTACTTTCAACGACCACCGGCTCTCGGATTCGCAAGTCTTGCGTCGTGGCGGAAGCGTCTCGAAGCGCCACAGTTCCTCCAGTATGATTGACTTGATGACGTCGTCGTCCAGCTCGGTTGCCTCGAATAAAGCCCAGCGAGGCTCGTTCGGCGACCCAGCGTACGCGTCACGAGCGGGAGCCACCACAAACCCACAGCCCGCGGCTCGCAAGAGCGGGAAGCCGAGCCAAGTCGCGCGGGTCAACACAGGAAGCAGTGGCCGCGATGCGTTCTATACATCGTCGCTCGAGTCGTCTTCGCATTGCCAAGCGGCCGCTCGTCCTTCGGCGACTTTCGATTATGATGACGAAGACGACGACGAAGAAGACGAGGACCAATTCCTTGGCACTGGCCACGCACCTCCATCCAATGATGCCTTCACGCTGTCCAAGCCACTGGACCAAGGGCTGTTGCTGTCGGCGCAGGACCGCATGACGGTGCTTCAACAAGTCACGGATGAGTACCAAATGGGCATGTACATTTACACGGCCGACGAACTGGAGATGGCCACCAAGATGCAAAAGTACGTGAACCGATCCAAGATGGAGTCCAGTGTCTCGCCCCACGACAGGATAGCGATCGCGCAGTGTGTCAAGCAGGCTCTGCAAAAGCGCGACTTTGCGTACGCCGAGCAGCTCATCGCGCAAGTCGTGGTGCTGGAATTCCCAGCACTTGTGGACGCCATGGAGTGTAACCCAGCGCTTTTCATTGACACGATTTGTGGAGACCAAGCCATTGAGCATGGCCAATAGTAGTAGAAGTAGTATTACTACTGCGCCATCAGATTTTATTCGCACGATAAAAAAGAGGGGAATTTTGTTTTGTGGAATATTGAAAAAATAATATAGTATATTATTTTGACTGATTTCTATTTTCAGTTGGTATGATAACTACTACTGTACCATTGGTTCTGATCACTGCGGAAGGGAGGAACTTGAACAGCGTTCTGTACTTCTCTGCATCAGAACGGCCCATGAAGAATATCTTCGTGTTTGCAGTCAGATCCCGGACTCTCTGTGAAGAATGGCTGGGTCACTCACTGTTCCAAGTGCCTTGGCTCGTGATAAATGGCACACCGCGGAGACGCGCCCCGCGCTGGAGGCGGGGCCATGGCAGTAATACACGGCAGCGACCGCACGGTCTCATCGCGACGCGCATTGCTGGCTGCTGATCCAGTAGCCAGCAGCCAGAAGAAAGAACGGCAGGCATTGCTGCGACCTGGCCACGCCAGAAAGCACGGCATCGCCACAATGGTGGTTCTTTGTATGGTCTGTGTGATGCTGCTTGTAGCGACGGCATGCCAGCGCTCGAGCGAGGTCCATGGGACCAGTGGGAAGAATGGTAACGCGATGCTCTTGTTTGCAACCTCTGTGAATCGTATGCGGGGACAAGACAAAGGAGCCACCGCGGCCGCCAATGGGTCGCAGATCACGACTGGTTTCCCGGTGACCCTGCATACAACAGCGACTCAACCAGAGCCAGAGAAGGTGGAGACGACGACCAGTGAACCACTCGTGGCGACGCCATCACCAGCAGAGCCGACCCATTCTTCTGCTTCCACCAACAAGCCGCCGGCCCCAGCGACCGACTCTGTATCCCGGTCGCCAGACCACCAGCCAACATCGACGACTCCGGCAGAAAACCCATCAATCTCACCGTCGAGCCAAACGCCGCGACTGCGAAAAGCCACATCCGCTAGGTCTGTTCGACCCCCAACGGACACCACCGCCACCACCGAAGAACCAGACGCACCTGCGCCAACCGAGGTCATCGAGGAAGTTCTTCGCACACGCCACGAAAACTTTGACGTGTCCATCTCCCGTGCACGTGGACTGATCATCTCTCTCCACGATGGCATCGTTCCGCTTGGCGTCTCGCTCATCAAGGACTTGCGGTGCCTGGGCAACAACGAACTCATCCAAGTCTACCACTGCTTCCCCAATGAACTCTCATCAGCATCACGGGATTTGCTGCTGCTGAATGAAACCAAGCTGGAGATCATCGACGTGTGTAGCCACTACGTCAAGAGCATGGTCATGACGGTCGCGCTGGCGACCACGTTCCGCAGCTGGTGGGCCAAGCCACTCGCTATGTACCACACGGACTTGCAAGAAGTGATCTTACTAGACGCCGACGCGATCCCCATGCGGGACCCAGCCGTGCTGCGGTCGCTACCAGGCTACCAGCGCACCGGCACGACGTTCTTCTATGACCGTGTGAGTCAATTACCGTACTTTTTCAATAACATGGTGCGTGGCCAAGAAGGCACCCAGATTCTTCGCGATCTGATCGATACCTTTGACTACCCAGCGTTCAATCTCACGCGCGCCTCAGCGTCTTCCCACTTGACCCAATCATTTGCCTATGCAAATAAAACGTGCCATGAAATGGATTCGTCCATGGTTGCCATCGACAAGTCCCGCGCGACCAAAGCCATGGAAATCTTGTGGTTTCTCATCACAACAAAAAGATTCGAGTACGAGTTTTCCTGGGGTGATAAAGAGTCCTTTTGGCTTGCCTTTGAGCTCGCGCATTTGCCCTACTTCTTTTCACCATGGGGAGTGAGCGTCGTCTCGTCGTCTACCAACAGCGATATGGAAGACCACCCAGACACGCTCTGCGGAAGTCTCGCGCATTTTCTTCCAGTAGAAGAGGACCCACCTGAGCTGCTGTACGTGAATGGCAAGGCTCTCTTAGATCCCTTCCCAAATGGCATCGACGGCGGGCGGCAAGCCAACAAAAACCAGCTCTATAACATCTACCCAAGCCACGTGACGCCACGCCAAGTGCGCAAGGAGAGTAACGTCACCACACCGGAGCCCTCCGGCTCAGAGTCCTCCACGCCAAAGTTTTTTGACGAATGCCTTGTCGGGCTAGGGTCCACACCACTGCCACTGCAGTTTCAACGCCACTTATTGCGGCGGCGAACGTTTTATATGGGCATCCAGGTGGGCTTTTTGGATCCACTGAGTCGGTGCGATATGTTTTAGGATCGGTATTACTATCCTAATTTTTATTTATTTATTTAGCGCATTGTTTTTATAATATATTTTTATATATATTTTTCAGCAGTTTGTTATTCTAATAACAAAATCCTCAAGAAAGAAAGCAGAAAAAAAAGTATTAAAATACTAAAAATACATAAATGTGACCAGTAAAGATCCGTTCTGATCGTTTCCTCCACTTCTGGTATGATACAGGAAACCTGGGCCGACGAGCAAGCCGCGCTCTTAATGAAGCTTTTATTTTTACTAATCTTAAGCGATTTTTCAAAAAGTATTAAAGGAACATCAGTTTCTTAGTCGTAAAAAATCCCGGCCGGCTCAGACCTCCTTCCCAATCCAGAGCGATCAGAACCAGATCTTTAAAAACAAGCGCAGGCTTTGGCTGTATCATAACATGGCGTGGCTCACTGTTGAAGCCGCCACGTGAAAGCCAACATGGCGCATCGCCGCGACATGGTGGGTTATCCCGCAGCCACCATAGACGACGGCGACGAGCTCCCCATGATGGCTCATCCAAGAAGCCAGGCCAAGCGCGGGTCGCTGTCGCTGGTGCCGGTCGGCAACTACCGAGGGTACTCCAAGCAGCAAAGCATCGCGGCCGTTTTGGTGCTGAGCATCGTGTGCATGACGCTGTCGGTGGTCGCGACGACCCAAATTTCAACTGGTACCCAAGCGCAAGATGCGAATGCTCTCATCACCCTACCAAGAGACAATCAAGAGGCCGCGCAGCTGTTCGTTACTGTGGCCAGACCAGAGTCGAATATGATTGAACAAGCCGAAGAGCAGTCGGCCACGGCCAGCGCATCGGATCCACTGGACTCATTGAGTAGTCCTACTGAAAGTACCACTGATACGACCACGGACGGCGAGACGACGGCACCGACCGCCCCTACTCGACTCGAGCCAATAACTACGAGTGAGCCAACAATCCCCAGTGAGCCAACAATCCCCAGTGAGCCAACAAGCCCCAGTGAGCCACCAACCACCAGTGAGATACCAACTACCAGTGAGCCTGGGCTGACAACCATCAGTGAGCCAACAACCCCCAGTGAGTCGTCGACAACGGCACCATCACCAAACCAAGAACCGTCGCTTGAAGTACTGACCACCGTTCCTGCGACCGAGCCACCAGCCGCAACTCAGGAGGCTACCAAGCCACCTGCCAATACGACACCACAGAGGACACCTCGTGTCATCAGGTCGTCCTCGTCGGCCTGGGCATCACGCACTCAACAGCCGCTTAATTTCCCGACGCGTCCCACCGCAGCGCCAGCCGCGACTCCAACTACTCCCCCTGTGGCCATACCGACGCAACCGTTGCCGCCCCCACTTCGCACGCGCCACGAGAATTTCGACGTGTCCATCTCGCGTGCACGTGGACTGATCATCTCTCTCCACGATGGCATCGTTCCGCTTGGCGTCTCGCTCATCAAGGACTTGCGGTGCCTGGGCAACAACGAACTCATCCAAGTCTACCACTGCTTCCCAAAGGAACTCTCATCAGCATCGCGTGATTTGCTGCTGATGAACGAAACCAAGCTGGAGATCATCGACGTGTGCAGCTACTACATGGAGACCAAGGCCATGACGATGACCATGGCGATGAACTTCCGCAACTGGTGGACCAAGCCACTCGCTATGTACCACACGGACTTGCAAGAAGTGATCTTACTAGACGCCGACGCGATCCCCATGCGGGACCCAGCCGTGCTACGGTCGCTACCAGGCTACCAGCGCACTGGTACAACATTCTTCTACGATCGCGTGATGCCTGCCCCGCTCTACTTTAACGGCCCGGCCCGTGGCATGGCCAGCGTCTCAGTGCTTCAACGCCTGATCGACACCTTTGACTACGCATCTCTCAACTTAACGCGCGCCTCAGCGTCTTCCCACTTGACCCAATCATTTGCCTATGCAAAGAAAACGTGCCATGAAATGGACTCGTCCATGGTCGCCATCGACAAGCCCCGTGCAGGCAAAGCCATGGCGGTGCTGTGGAAGATTCTCACCAAGACGCGGTTTGAATTCGATTTCTCGTGGGGCGATAAAGAGGCCTTTTGGCTTGCCTATGAACTCGCCCACGTTCCATACTTTTTCTCACCGTGGGGCGTGAGTGTCATCTCATCCTCGACCAACCACGACGTGGAAACTCACCCGGATACTTTGTGTGGCAGCCTCGCGCATTTTGTGCCAGTGGAAGATGACTTGCCCGAGCTGCTGTACGTGAATGGCAAGGCATTGCTTGTGCCCTTTCCTGCAGGTGTGGAGGAAAGCAGGCGCGCGGCCAAGAACTTGCTCTACAACGAACAGCCGACCCACGTCACGCCACGGCAGCCGCGCAAGGAAAGACCCAGGGCCAACCCAAAGCGGTACTTCAACGAGTGTCTCATCGAGATGGGCTCGACGCCGCTGCCTGTGGATTTCCCACACCATTTGCTACGGAGGCGCATGTTTTACATGAGCATCCAAGCCAAAATCTTTGCACCGCTGGGTCGGTGTGATTTGTTTTCAAGCTAACTCGGGGGGAATTGGATTTGTATCAAATATCAATATATATTTATTATGGTATTCTTCACTAAAAAAATTGCAGTAGTAGATATTTCATCGCCAAGAACGCTTATGAATGTGAGCAAAAAACGGCGGCTCCATGATCCATTCTCCACACAGTCGCTGCTGCTGCAGTCATTGGCCACCAACTGAAAGCACCCAGCCAAGCCAAGCCAATTGCTCCTCACTATGGAAACAAAGATGCGTTCCGACAGGCGGATCCCACTTTTTATTTGTGGGTGCGGTAACCGCACCCGTACCGTACCGTATAGACAGACGACCGTAGCGCACAAGGCGAAAGCTCCTTCGCACCTTAGTCCAATTTCCTGAAGACCTGGTTTGCAACTATTCTTGGAATGATTAAAAATTTTCACAGTGTCCAACAACAACAAAAACAAAACTCTTATCCTATCTTAGGTCTCTTTTGCTGCACCTTTGCATGGATGAAAGAGAGGGTGGAGAGAGAGGGAGCTGAGTATGGGTAAAGTACGCGTTGCGTGGGTATTGATAGATCGTATCCATTGGATGTTGGCGATCTTGGGTCGATCTGTGATCTTAGCAGGTCGCTGGCGCAAGCATCTATCATCCATGGGGCGCCCAGGTCCACAAGCGCGGGCTTGCTTGGTTCGCAAGGCCCCTCTCTTTCTATCACAGACACACACATCGTGAGCGTTGTCATACCACCAGTGCCTCAATTCAAGAAACGCCGTGCTGGTGTCTCCATCACATCAGAAAGTGGCGACTCCTCCACGACGGCCGTAGGTCAGCCAGCCAGCCAGCAGCCAGCTATGCTTCCTACATCTCTTGCTCCAGCTCCGCCACCACGCGCCTTGGGACACCGATGGCGACACCCGCATACTCGGTTCTTGCATCTGTTCATGGGCTTGCTCATCCTGACCAGCGCGTGTGTGATGCTTCGGCTGGGTGGCCACATGCCCGATGATATCTACCAGCTCGCCCGGCAAACGTACCAGCTCAAGCTATTTGCCCATGGCGGAACGCCCACGCGGTGGCTTCGCATGGAGAATGTCAGTCTCGTCGGGGGTAACAGCTCGGTTATCCGAGGTGCCAATTTTGACACCTCCGTGTCGCGGGACCGCGGCATCATCATTTGCATGTACGACGGCATCGTCCACATGGGCTTGTCGCTGATCCGCGAGTTGCGGTGTCTCAACAATGAAGAACTGATCCAAGTGTACCACTGCGGTGAGCTCTCTGTGGATTCCATGGAGCAGCTCGTGCGCCGAGACAATCGGCTGGAAATTGTCGATGTCTGTGGCGCACTTTCAGAGAATGGCGGTCCGTTGAATGGCACCAAAGTGGAAATCTTCCAGAACTGGTGGAGCAAGCCACTGTCCTTGTACCACACGGACCTGAAAGAAGTGATCTTGCTGGACACGGACGATATCCTCATGGCCGACCCGGCGACCGTGCGACAAAGCCAAGGGTACATTGACACGGGCACAATGTTTTTCTATGACCGCGCCAAGCACTGTGAAAAATGGCTCAATACGTCACGGAATGCGACTGGCAATATCCCGTATATCCACCATATCGTGCAGACTTTTGATTATGAAGCGTTTGGCCTACCGGCGGATCAACGGCCATCGGCGCATCTCCAGAAAGCATTCTCTTTCCGAGGCAAATCCTGCCACGAGCAGGATTCGTCCATGGTCTTGGTCGACAAGAGGCGAAGCGGCAAGGCCATGGATGTGCTCTGGTGGCTCATCACAAAAGAACGGTTCCGCGTCTTGTATTCCTGGGGCGACAAGGAGTCCTTTTGGCTGGCTTATGAGCTAGCGCAGCAGCAGTACGCCTTCTCACCATGGGGCGTCAGCGTCGTCGAGTCCTCGACCAACCAAGATATGGAAACCCACGCGAATACACTCTGTGGAAGTATCGCCCAGTTTTTCCCCAACGGCAACGAGTCGCAGCCGGCCACGTTGCTGTACGTGAACGGTAGGTATATTCTCGAGCCCCTTCCTGATGGTATCAAGCGGCCATCGACCAATCCAAATGTACGCCATAATAAACACCCGCGCTTTGTCACGCCGCGTCAGCACCGCGTCGAGATCAAACCGGAGCAAATCGACTTGTACTCGGGCGAGTGTCTCGTGGATATGGGCTCCACGCCGTTGCCAAGAGATTTCTCGTCCAAGCTATTGCGTCGTCGCAATTTTTTCCAAGCTGCGGTACTTGGCGTCAACAATGCGCTGGTAGGAAACTGTGCGTTGTACTCATGAGGATGGCCATTGATGGCCAGCAATTATAACACAACACATTATTTATATTCATACTTTTTGATCTATACACTGCGGTCATGTTCTTTGTGGTGCTAATGCTACTGCAGCTGCATGGTGCGAGAGCGCCTGCCCTCATACTGGGGGAAGACAGCCTGGTTCCAATTTGCATTGAAGGAGCTCCTCACTGAACCGATGATTCGTTTATACAGGTTATCACAACAGCAATAGCCCACAAACTAAAAACGACATTCACAAATGTATTTGGTATTACAGGTTTTCATTCAGCACTTGCCCCAGAAAAAGACAACAAAAAACGACACACCACCAAAGAACGGACAATTCCCTCATGCGCGGGCAGCGGACAGGGGGCGCGCGGCTCACGCCATTGCAGCCAGCGCTGCTGGTACTTGTCGTCTTATCGATCTCCATCACGGTCTTCTATTCCGGTTCCCTTTGTCCGCAAAACCCCCACGACGTGGAGCCGTATTTGCGGCGCATGCGCCAAGCGATTTTGGACCGCCAGTATGACAACTATGACGTTGATGCGGCCGCTAGGGAAGAGCAAGACCGCGCCACAGAAGTGCCCATGACGGAACAACCAGCTGACATCGTGATGCCCCCAGTCGTCCCGTACCCACTCCACGCGGCGACCCATAACGAATCATTTATCATGCGTAGCTTTTCGTTTGAGAATGATATCTCTCGTGAAAAGGGCATTATGATTTGTCTCCATGACAAAGTCATCGCCATGGGACTCTCAC
>JAADWJ010000205.1:0-34495 GCA_023336165.1 Pythium monospermum
AGGCAGGACATGGACTCTTACATTAGGAAAACCTGGTACAAAAAGGCAGGACACGGACGGACTTGAACACCCGAGTCCGGTTTGACTTGATTAAAGTATTATGTCCTGCCCGTTTAGGGCCCCTAAACCCTAAACCCTAGATGAGGCCAAACCCAAGTTGTACTGGCCCCTGGAGTGTAAGAACGGCACCATGACTCGCGACAAGTACTCCCGTATATTCGACCTCGCGTACTCGTGCAAACGCGATTCAAAGGAGATCGCATCGATCCTCGGGCTTAAAGAACCCAACGTCTCCAAGGAGCTTAGGTTCATGCCCTCCGCGATCAAGGAAGCGGAGAATGCAGTGGAGTATAAGAACCCAAACGACCCTCTACTCGCGGAGAGTCGCCGTGCTACACTTGATTTTGAGAAACGGATCGCCGCCGAGAAGGCCGCCAAGAAGGTCAAAAAGTAGGAAAATACACAATACATGTGAAGAAGAGGAGGAAGAGGAAAGCGAGGATGAAGAAGAGGAAAGCGAGGAAGAGTAGCTTACAGTTTTATAAATTACGGTACTTGTCCGGGGTTGGCCTTAAAGAACGCCAACATCATCGTTTTCATTTCCTCTTGTTGAGTCTTCATGTCGAGGAATGCCGCCTCTTGTTGAGTCTTCATGTCGAGGAATGCCGCCTCTTGTAGAGCCTTCATCTCCTCTTGTCGTGCCATGATGGCCGATATATCTTTGCCCATCGAAGTAACACACCGAGATAGACGCTTGATCCTTGCGCCGACTGCGTTTTCGACTTCCTCCTCGACTGCTTCTTGAACAGATTCGATCACATCGAAAAATTCATCTTGGACTGCGATCTTTATCTCCTCTTTGCGATTCTCATTTCCCATCTCCCGCTCGAGCTCCGTGACATCATCTCGAAGTATGTTGAACGACTCCTCGATATCCACAGCTGTCGATAGAGTATCTTGCATCTCGGCGACTCTGTTGTGGATGTCCTCAAACATAGTTTTGACGTGTTTGTACACAAACTTGACGACTGGCTTCTCTTCCATCTTGGCGACTTCCTTGGCTTCCGCATCTGCCTCGCGTATCATCATCCCGATCTCGTCGTCACGCACAGCGATCAACGCCCGTAGTTCTTCGCTGAGCTGGTTGTACTCGGGGCGCCACAGCAAGGACTTGTGGAACTGGCGACTCTCGGGACGGCAAACCTGACAGTGATCACGAACGGCGGCACAGGGGATCCGCTCCTTGAAACACATGTGGTGGAGCTTGAAGGTGTAGCCTTGGGATGAATCTTCATACTTGCGGCGGTCTTCGTCCAGGTTGTCGATTCGATGTTCAACGTTGTTGGCGAATGACGCCCACTTCTTTCCAAGGCGTTGATCGCCGATCTTCTTGTTTGATCTTGCACGGAAAAAAGTGGATTGCAAAAATACCTCAATCAAATATTCATGATCGCCATACTTAGGATCGATATCACTGGTGTCGTAAATGCGATATCCACCGAGTTCCCGCCACGGCTTCCGATTTAGCACCTTCTCTTCTTCGACCTGCTCATCCGTCAGCCAGAAAGGCAAGGGTTCACTAGGGACTTCCGGGACCCCTGGAACCGGAAATAGAGGAGCATAACCATCGTCAAGCAAAGGAGCCGGAGTAATCAAACGGTCATGATGGACCTCCGACACGCAACCGTGCAGTTCATGATCACTCGACTCCTCCAGTTGGTTATCGCACGCTGGAGTCGGCTCCGTTCCATTCACGCTGGTTGGTGCGACGACTGGGGCGACACAAGGCGGGCGAGGGATCTCATCCAACAGCTCGTAACTCTCCGCCGTCTCGCCTAATCGATCGGCATTAGAACACTCTGTAATGACAAGCCCAATAGAATATCCATACCGCAAACGTCGTCTTGGAATTGTAGCGGCGTTCCGATTCTCAGTTGTGTTTCATCTTTGATCAGTTGGGTTGGCTGGAAGCTTGCTGAATATGAGTTTCCCTCTCCCATGGAAAATTGAGAAATAGCCCCCACATGCCATCCATCCCTAACCCACTCCATACACTTAATATTTGTATGCCCAAGTGCAACCCGTTTCAGAGAAGAGCCAGGCGGGTAAAATGAATTGCCAAAAAAAAGAATTGAGCTTCAGTGTGGTACACTCCAATCTGTGACTTGTGCTTCAGTGTGGGACACATCAATCTGCGACTTGTGTTTTAGTGTGGTCCACTCCAATATGTGACTTGTGCTTTAGTGTGGACCACTCAAATATGCGACTTGTGAATACAATCATTCACAAGGATTACAAACACTGGTTAATTGAACCCATTGACGTATCAATAACGATTTCGCGTTCGTACCATACGAATGCAATTACACTCATTTGAGCCTGGGTCGGGTTAGTGCAACTCACAAGGACCGACTTAGAGGCACCGTCGTCAGCACCCATGCGGCGAGAGAGATCACAAGTGTAGTAACGATATAGCTGGTTCCACATGCGCTGACCAAATAGACCGGATCCGGTTTGGCTGACAACCCCACCATCCAAGCCCTGTTGCACCACTTCCTGTACAAAGTTCTCAAAATCCATAGAAATTGGGCCCTGCCAGCAGGGAACGCTGCCGACTGTTATTTGCAGGTTCGTCAGAGCCGCGAACGGCGAAGACCCTGCAGGCACAACGTCCCAAGGCGAAAGCAGAGGGTTGGTGCTGAGCGTAGAGACGCCGCTACCACTAGCAGCGCCGGTGCCGGTGAGGTAAGGGAACAGAATGACACGCTTAGGGTTGACAATACCGGGACTCAACGTACCGCTGAATTGGCCACCAGCTCTAATATTGAACGACGTGGCGAACCGCTCGTGGAATCGCACCGTTTTCTTCATAGATAATGCGCGGTCCACCTCAGGGCTCGCCTGATACCAGGGACAATATAATCGAGCATTGTTAAACGGAGCCACAGCAGATGTGAGATTAGCACTCTTGACTGCCGAGACCTCAGCAGTGAAAGTGAGCGAAACGTCGGTCGATGCGTTAATAGTCGTGTCCAGCATTGCTGGCATACATCGACCATAAGTGGCCATTTGCACTGGAACCGACGTCTTCACAGCGCCAGTACCAGCCGTCGCGTTGTAAGTCACCGTAGCGGCGTTGTAGTTGATGTAGATGAACCCCTTCATGTTTTTCACGAGAGGCATGTTAGCGATACAGTCGGAGAGATCCTTGAGCCGGATGGTCGCTAGGTAAAACGCGACAAACACATCTTGGCCAGCTGTAATAGCTGCGGTACCTGACACACCTTGCACCGATCCTTTTCCAATCGCCTGAGCATTACCAGCGAGTAGCGTCGCAGCCACACCGGTACCGGTAGCAGCCGTGTTCAAGAACTGAGCTCTATCCTTGTAACCTGGGTTGCGAGCAACTGGATACTGCACGCCACACAAACCGGGCGAAAGAGTTGCGAAGGGCACGTTATCCAGACCATCATATGTTGACGTAGCAGTGTCCGGCGCAAATTGGTAGTCGTCAAGCGACACGCCGAGAGTTGGGCCATAAGCGCGAAGTTCTTCCTCGCTCCAATTCGCCAGGATTTTATAGGTAGCATTAATATTCTCAAAGATCTGACTCGACTGCACCGTGGAGCCACCCAACGTAATCTGAACAGAGTCAACCATTTGATGGAAGCCGTTCTTGATCGAGGCAGACAAATTTCCGAAAGCCTGTGTTCCACTCGCCACAGCGGTGTTCGACTTAATAGACAGCTTGACAGGCCATTGTACCACGGCCTGCGAGAGGTCCGTCCATTGGTTCTGGGAGGAAAGCGTGTTCAAATCGAATTGAACCTGCCCATTGAATGTGCCGCCATTGCTGGTAGAGTCAGTAATGTACGTCCAGCGCTTCTGCTGAAAGAGGACGGAGTTGTCCTGTGGGGACACGGATTCGTCGAAAACGACGCGGTCTGAATCACTCGACATTTTCGTTTTGTTGTTACTTGATTAGTAGCTCTATATACATATCCGCAAACAGTATGTCGCGAAAGAAAATTAATTCGACGATCTCAAAAGGAGTCTTCAAAACAATTGTAAAATCTCCAGCAACAACTCGACATGAGCTTGAATCTATTGCCAAGATTTTGGGTGTTAAAGGACTACAAGTCTGTTGGATACGTGACTTTGATTTGAAGTTCCGTGGTCCGCAAATCATTAACATTGGATTTGGGATTGGCACGCACTGGGTAGCCACATTCAATGGGTTGTATTTTGATTCGTACGGCATGCCTCCACCACCGGAATGTGAGTCCCTGGAATGGACACCTCTGACACTCCAATCTTTTCAGAGCGGAGGATGCGGAAGCTATTGTATTCTGTGGCTCTTTTATGCACAAAAAACGATCTGGATCATTTCTATGCACTGTTTGATCCGACAAATATCTGATATCTCTTAACTGAGATACAGACCACGAGCCTTGAGCATCTCGGATCGCTTACCCTTGGTGAGTCGACCTCCTTTTTTAACTCCAAATGCTCCTGTTTTGTTGGAGATTGTGTTCACAGCCGAATCAATGAGATTCGAAGCGTTTGGAACAGCAGCCTTGGCCATTCCACTGAGCACATTCACACCTTGGCGAACAAGAGGCTTGACAACGGACTGATACGCACGTGTGTCAATTATATGTTTCTTTCCCGTCCAGTTATATCCAGATTTGATTTTGTTCCAGATCTCTTTGAACCCCTCACCATCCATATTGTGTTCTGCGGACGAGAGCAACTCACCTGGGCTGATGTGGATGACACATCCAGTGCCCTTCATACACGCGCGTTCGACGATTTTAGCATTAGCGGGGTGGAGATGCAGCGTTGTGCTCCCTTTACCCAATTGGTCTTTGGCGATGCGCACCGATTTGCCGGCCGCAGCCTTATGAAGCTGAGCCGGGGTAATATTTACAACACATGAGCGGTAAACCATTTTCTATGTAAATAGCTACTATAGTTTTTTTTTATAATTAAAATCTAAAACGATCGGGTGGGTTACTTGGTCTGGTAGTTCTACCTCGTCTGTCTCGAGATTCAAAGACAGCGGACTGGTCCATCCCATTCATAATTCGACTACCACGACCACCGCGACCACCGCGACGGCGACCATCTTGAATAAGAGGTACTTCAATTGGCTCGTCTAAGATTGGCTGGCCAGCGACAGTTTTTCCTGGTGCTCCATCAAACCCATCTATGAGACGAGAACCTATCCGAGAAGCCATTTGTGCATACTGGTTTGATTGGAAATCAATCCCTCTTAGCTCGTCTAGATACTGATCGAGACGATTCTGATGATTCTCGGCATTGGATTCTTCAATCCGTCGCTCACTTACGTAGGATTTAAGACGATATTGGTTGCTTTCAAACATCTTGGAGTATAGTTGAGGGGAGAAAAAAACCATTTGTTTTACTTACTGATTCCTCGGAGTGTCTTCAGCAATTTCTTTTCATTGCCAGGCCCGCCTATCAGCGCCAGCGCTTTGTGTTCTAAATCATCTGTGGTTGCATCGGGGTGAGATGCTACAAACTCACTCAGTTGATGATTGAAATCGTCCTTAAAGTTTTTTGTTGTGAGATCCTTATAAATCACGCGACCATATTTAGAGAGTTTCTTCTCTGGTTGAGAGAGGAAGCTCTTGATCAGACTCATCAGAGATTGCTTTTCACCTGGGACCTCGACTCCCTTTTTTATCTTGACAGGGGCGCCGTCTGTCGTAAGCTTTGTTCCAACACTTGCGACTAGTTTAGCATACTCTCGGGCCCTCACTTCAATTCCACGCTCTTCAGCCAAGACCTCGTCGAGTCGGCGCTGGTGATTGGCCGCGTAACTTTCTTCCCCGCGCCGCTCTGCGACGTAGGCCTTCAATTTTCGTTGATTGCTTGAGAACATCTTACGTATATTGTTCTTTTATATCTTCTGACGAAGTAGTAATTTAATCGTGACGTCGGAGTCTAGCATATTCAATGGCTGGAGCAACTGATTCGTGAGCTGGATGGTCAACTCCTGACGAAATCCCTGTTGTTGTGGAACGAAGCTGAGTTCATTCGGACTGGATGAGATCAGTCGTCCATAGCTTGTACCGGCCGGGCTCATGGAGTGAATTACCCGACTGTTTGGCGCGAATGGATTAGAGGCGCTGTCGAGGGTCACAATTATATTCGAAACATTGGACAGAATGGGAGTCGATGTACTACTAGTGGTGGAGATCGTGGCTGCTGGGAAAGTACCAGCGGCGAATCCAATGACAGAAGTGAAGTTGCTGTTTTGAATATTGATCTGAGGTCCTGATGCTGTTCCTGGGAATGTAATTGCGGAACCAGCTGTGAAGCCGCCTGGTAACGCAGTTGGAATTGGATAAGATACAAACTCGACACTATATGTGGAAGCATTGGTCCGGAGTTCACAGTATACAACTTGCTCTCCGGTGGTGTTATTTTGGATATAGTATCCTTGACTGATGAGATACCATCTCAGGTACGTGTTTATATCGGAAATTTCATAGCCGCCGTCTGGAATTGTAACGGTCAGAGTTGTACTACCAGTTGACGTGGGATGAATGATCTGGAAGGAGTTATTACTGTTGATAATCGTAATGTTGGGCCAAGAATACCACAGACTGGCACTGCCAAGGGCAATATCAATGTTACCCATCTCCACACTTGTACCAAAACGGTAACGGAAGGTGCTGCCTCCAACGTAGTGGCTCCGGTTAATGATGATCGGATAGCAGACACTCATAGTTTGATCGGTTCGCCTATTATATTCTGGCGGATATTTCTTTTCTCTACATCAATTGTAATTGTGGAAAGTGGTTCGGTTGTGAGTTCGTTGTAGAGTGCTGTGAATTCGTCTAGAGACATATCCGTGGGAAAAACATTTAGGATCATTCGTAAATCCTTTTTTAGTAAATTCTTACCCAGGAGAAAGTACTGGCAGTTGTCTCTGAGCATCTTTGGAGTTTGGAAATAAGACTGACTGATATACAAACTTGAGAACCCCAGTTTTCTGGCCTTGATATAATATTCGGCTGCGATCTTGTTTGCGCTTTTGTCTAACACAAGATCATCAAACACAATCAGTCTCTGGAGGTTATCAATGCGCTTTAGCTTGTTAGTCTTCTGGCATTTGACACTGTATTTGCTGATGTCGGGGACTTCTCCATTTTCGAAGAACAGCACCCCTGCGCCGAGTGTGTCTCCTAACAATTTGTACAGCGGCTCGTCGCCACTCTTAACACAGATGATGATCTGGTGAAACGTTTTATCCATTGCATGTAGGAGGTTTAGGAGTGCGTTCGTCTTACCTGAGCCACTGGGCGCTGCGATCAAACCCCTGAAAGGGATTTTAAATCCATGCGTCTCCTCGTGCGGGTTGATGCTGGCTTTGCTTTTCATCTTCGAATAGAAATTGATCACGCTCATGTTTTTGTCCCTGTATATATATAGATGACAAAATGAGTTCTTGGCCTCTAGTAAAACCCTCTAGTAAGTTCAATCCGATCCTGTTTGGAGACGAAGTGGTCGGATTCAGTCAGGCAGTTGCAGACAGTCTCTACGTTGGTATCGGATCGTCGGCATATCTGACTGGTCTCGAAGTCGTGGGTACAGGCATTAATACATCGGCTCTCAAATTCTCTGGGACTACATTCAACCAATCCTACTATATCGGGGTCACAGAAGGTTCTGCCGAAGCGTCAAAAGCCCTAGTTTTAAACTCATCAAAGGACATCACCGGACTCGGATCCGTATCTGCAGCGACCATTAATGGAACGACTCTGGTGTCAGGAACAGCGTGTGATTTTGGATCGTATAAACTCAACGGTGTTACGTTTGATCCAAGCTCTATTACCGAAATTACAGCGGGAACAGCAATAGCATCGAAAGCATTAGTGCTAAATGCATCAAAAGATATTGTAGGAATCAATTCGTTGTCAGCAGCTACATTAACGGGAACTCTCTCAACAGCGGCTCAGCCAGCTATTACATCACTGGGAACACTTGCGGCAAATCTACTATTCGCTACGACTCGAAAAATCGGCCTTAACGGTCAGACGAGCCCCGTTGCTACGATCGATTTCGGTTCGGTTAGCTCTGATCGAGTAATCGGACTATCCAATAATACAACAACGTATTATGGATTTGGCGCCAATGCCTCTCAGCTCCGTAGTCTATCTCCGCTTCATTTTGGCTGGTACACTGGTTGCAGTAGCACCGTTCTCGGGAGCCAAGTAATGAGTTTAACGAGCGCTGGGTTGCTTACCGTCGCATCGATAGGCGCATCGCTTACTACGGCTGCTCAACCAGCTATTACTTCCGCTGGAACGCTAAGCTCTTTGGCGTTGGATATGGGTGGAGTTGGAATCAATACTCCTTCGTTAAAGTTCTCTGGAATCACGTTCAATCAGTCGTATTATATCAGCATTACAGCGGGCGGAGCCGAGGCTTCCAAAGCGATCGTACTTGATTCGTTTGGCGATACTAGCGGCATCAACGCTTTATCGACATCGACGTTAAATGGAACGGTGCTGGTGTCGGGAACAGCCTGTGATTTTGGAAGCTTCAAACTCGGCGGGGTCTCATTTGATCCAAGCGCTATTACAGGAGTAGTAGCTGGCACAGCAGTAGCAAACAGTGCTCTCGTGCTTGATGCAAGTAGAGACATCACAAATATCAATTCGATATCGACTACATCGCTAGTGCTCAATGGATCGTCATTATCAAGCGCTGATTTAGGATACCTTTCTGGCATTACGGAGGGGACTGCGGCAGCCTCGAAGGCACTGGTCTTAGATAGTGGGCTGGGGATCTCTGGAATTACTACTCTACAGGCTACGAATCTGAAAGTTTACTCAACGATCGGCGATCGTCCTCTCAATTTTCTAACAAATAATGTAGCGATCAATGCTCAGATGCGATGGGGCGCTACGCTTACGATTAACAATTCAATTACTCTTGGCTGGACATCTGCGTCTCAGCGCTTCTCATTTGATATGTACGGCTCGAATAACAATCTCGTTATCGCGACGACCGGAACAGGGGTAGGAATGATCCCAGGTGCCGGTTATAATCTCGATGTTGTTGGGGCCACTCGATCAGCTACGTCATTGACTTCGCCTTTAATTTTGAATCGTAACGACGCGCAAGTTTCTGGAACACGAAGCGAATACCTCTCGATTGGGCGAACCAGCTCGGCAAGCGATCACGGAGCTTGGAGTTTTCAAAACTACTACCAAACCGTAACGCAAGGCACGGCTAACTACTGTACATTTGGCCCAGCGCTCAAAACCAGTCTAACGACTGGATGGGGGATCTGTATGAACCAAAATGGCCAAGTCTCCATACAGGACAGCAACACTAATGGGGCAACGGGGGGCTATGTCACTCAGGCTAATCAAATTGCCGCTCTAGACGTGTATGGTGGATTGAATAGGACGATTGGAGGCAACGGTACTCTGCAGAATAACGCAACCCCTGCCATATACAACGGAACCGGAGGGACCACCAGAATCGGATTATACTGTGTCAATGCGATCTGGTGCGCCGACAAGGTCTATGCCTCTTCTGACAGCCGATTGAAGAAAGATATCGAGCCGATCCCATTGGAGACGGCTCGGAAGCTACTGAATATTCAATCAGTATCGTATAAGTGGATCAATAAAGATGCCGACTACAAGCGCGATATTGGTCTCATCGCTCAACATCTTGTCGCTGAGGATCTCAACGATTTAGTGTCCCACGTGCCACATAAAGAGTTCGAGGGCGGGTATTCGTACGGCATAGCTTACGATCGTCTCACTGTCTATCTTCTCGAACTGATCAAAGACCAGGAGAAACGTATAAGTCAGTTAGAAAAAAAGAAATGAGAAGATTGATACCTACGATCTCTCGAACGCTCTCGCGGATGAGGTCGTGGTTGCGTAGGTTCGATCAATGCGATTCTTCAAATTCGTAGCTTGCTTGCTCGGGATCTGATTGGATGCGCTGAGTCGCTCAACAATTACCTTGAATTCATCTACAAGCTCTTTATTGAGATTACCGGCTGCGATGGATCCTTCTATAATACGCATGCGGTCGTACACCTGGCGGTAATCCCGTGCTAGCACTTGTTCGAACTCTCGGTTGTTGATGTGGCATTGGTGGATGCACAATGCAAGGAAGTCTTTGTCGACTTGCGTGCGTACACTCCATAGAGAGTTGTCAAACTTGCGGTCCTCGACTAGAAACCATAGTTGAATCCACTCTGGACTGACGATCTTTCGACGGATCATGGACTGTTTGCTTGTGAGATCTCTCGTCATAGACCATAGGCTGACACAGAGACCTCTGACTTCGACTGTTCTTTGGCGCATTTTGTATAAGTGTTATATATATAGTAGTAAACCATAGTATTTGCTAAGCGGATTATATAAATCATGAGATCAAAGAAGTGTCAGACCAACTTGGTGATTATGCAGACCAATCTGGGGAACCTGGATATTGCTCCAGAACCAAAAAAAGAAGAGCTGAAGGAAGGTAGAGCAGTTGTCCCCATCACCAAAGCTCGAGGCGTTCGCGGACCTCCGAAAATGCCTTTGATTAATACCTCCAAACTGCTCACGGGTTGAATTCCTGGAAGCTTTTTATGAATAAGAGTGTGCGTTGGCGCAGGTATGATCCACGTATACGTAGATCTTGTTTGGTCGGTAGCACCGGAAGATCATGACATATTTGTTTGTTTTGTCGTTTTGGAGTAGGCAGCACCTCAATGGTGTTGTCCTGTGTTGGATGGTCTGGAGTGCCTACGTAGTGAATGTCCATTTTGTATACTAGAGTGGGTAAATTAAGTGGGATCTTAATGACTTTTTTTTGGTTGCATGGATGATGTAACAGCCGCGCAGCGGCAAGTAGTATCCTGTGTTATCGCAATTGAGCCCTTTACATGAGAGGTGTCCTAAAGTATACTCCGATACCACTGCATGCGAAGGGCCGAAATGCAATAACACAGGATACTACTTCGTTTCTGCGACTTCCCCTTCCTCGCCTCCCGATCGCACATGACAGATCGGGGAGATGCGGTCTCTCTCCTCCTCTGTCAATCGAGGAGCAGTCGAATCGACACTGCTGACCGACCGCAGTGGCGACTGTGAGCGTGAGCGTGAGCGCGAGCGCGAGCGCAAACGTGCTGAATCGCGCGTTTGCGATGGAGAACGCGAGCGCGCGCTGCGTGCGCTGTCGCTCTGGGCAGCGGGCGTCGACGGGCGCGGAGGCTCGTCGTCGTTGTCGGACTCATCGTAGTCCACAGGAGTGGGCAAGTCCTCCTCCATCGCTGTCGCCGAAGCGACGGTGTCGTTTGATGCCACTTCGGCCCCGACCGTTGTTGTGGTAGGAGCCGATGCTGCCGCTGCAGTGCCCACACCCGAAGGTGTGGACGCGGTAGCGGTGTTGTCGTTCAAGCAGGCGTTCATCTCCTTGTCTGCCTTCTTGGTTGTTCGGTACTGATCCAAAGTCAGACCTGCACGCTTTCGATCATCCATGATTCGAAACGAAAAGTGCGTTGGACACAAAACCAACAAGTGCTAAAAATGTCACTTACAGTAACATTTCTCTTGAGGGAGGGATGATGTAACGGGGCCGTTTCAGATCGACCAGTTACAATATCAGTTAAGTACGGATGTACTTCACTGCGCGTACTTATCCAAATATGGGTAATTACGCTTCTTCCAAGTTTACCGTGATTAAGTAATATACAGTAATATTACCCTAAGTTTTAGCCAATTAGAATACAGTAGCGAACTGGGTGGTTCCAAGGGAACCACACCAGATCGGGTGGTGTTCAGGGCACCACACCAGATAGAGTCAGCAAAGGATAGAAATAAAAGAACAATACACTCTCAGATTTACAGTCAACCAAAACAGTTGAAACGCTTCCTACACTGCCAGCAGTGTACGTCACCTAACGGAACTCCTGTCCCGTTACAGGATTGGTCAATATACCGTAGTTGTCATGTTATAGTAACAGAAAATTACACCAAAAACCCACGTATGTCACCTATGACAAATGCATCAACACAGTCTATAGAAGTACTAAACAATATACAGTGACCAAAACCCCACCTTTATTAAAGGACTGTGACTACTAGATTTTGCGTGGACTGGTAGCGTTGACCCTCAAGTCACAATACTAGAATAGTATTTTGTTAGCCTGGTATGAATACCGGCACGGTAAATTGTATAGTGCTCTTTTTCAATGACGAGGGCCACAACCAACACATCATGACCAGCGCCACCAGTGCCACCACCACCAAGACGGTCCAGTGGCGATGGCACCACGGCGTGCGGCAAGCGGAGCAGCAACTGACGCGGACGGCGACGTGTTAGCGCAGGTCATGGGGGATAGCAAGGCGACTGGAGATGACACTAAAAACAGGCGATCTCGTCGAATTGCTCTCCGACACGCACAGGCTATTTGAAGTGCGAGTGGAACGACGACGAAGGCTATGAGCCGTCGTTGAATCTCATATTCTTTGACGAGCCAGCCACAGGAAACGTAACTGATCCAACGGAAAAGCCGACGAGGCCCTGGTGGTAGTGACAACGAGTGCAAGAGCTCCATCGGTGGAAGCTCGGAGGATTCGTCCACTGCTCGCCGCCGTCGGCGGAGACGAGAAAACGCCATAGATCCAGTTGTGACGACCCAGAGTTGAATGATGGCAAGCAGCGATCCGCGCGTCGTCGACACCGCGGTGTTGGTAGCAGTGGCTTCGAGGGCGACGACGGCAAGAGCACGTCAAGACAGAATCAAAACAAGCGGCGTGGAGACGACGATGGCAACGCAGTAACAGGAATCAGTGGCAGTTCACGGACAGGGGCGACAAATGGGGCTTCGACCGCTCGTGGCGCGGTCGCCAAGTCCATCGCTGCGTTTGCGACCACGACGGCGGCGACCGGGGCGTCGATAAAGAGAGACAGAGATAGTGACAAAGACAACGAGAGTCGCACGACCGAGTCTTCTTCAAAGAAAAGCGAAAGGAAGACGAAGACCCAAGTGGTGGCCCAGGGCTGGGCAACAAAAACGAAAATTGCGGTCTTTGCTGGGCGGTGGCAAGAAAACGGAACGCACGACCAAGGGCACGGGCGGCATCCTAAATGCATGTGCCAGCACAACTCAAGAAGAGGGAAGCTGGTACGAGCACGTGAAAAGCGAACGGCAGCTTCGTGTTGCTCGATGGCAAATGGAGTGTATTTCACGGCCCCATGACCGAACACTAAGGTCCGCGCCATGCCGTCATTTGATTGCGGTGACCAACGCACCATCAAGACGCCATGACGAGCACCAGTTCCTGCCCGCATACCAGTATAAACGTGCCATGCCATTGCTTTGATCAAAATCACCATACCGTCGGTTTTGTGCAGCCGCTGCCGTGCCACGGCCAATGCCACCATCACATGGCGAGTTCTGTCACTATCACCACGCGGGACCACCATCATCACCATCACAGTGCCGTGGTCAGCGACATCACTACACCCGTCCCTTTTTTTGCCAGTCACATAGCTACTGTACTGTCGCATTTGGTGAATGCCACCGCCACCATGCTAGTACAAACTCCATCACTTTGCATCAACACCATTTATTGGAAATATCGTTGGGGATATTTCTTCGAAATAAACCTCCCGCATGTCCCAACCAACTGTCACACTGAGCCTTTCTTAAAAATGCGATCACTCTCTCGGCTCGCTTGCTGCCCACCTTCACAATTCAAATTTTGGCCTTCAAGAACAACCAGATGCCATGATCAAGTCGTCGCATGCATTTCCAGCGGGATGTGATGGTCGGAGTCGCTCAAGGGTACCCCGCTTACCTCCTATATGGTGTGTCGCAATTACGGGTATCCCTTGAGTGATGAAGACCATCACTGAAGGTTGGTGGCCAAGACGTCGTCGGTCTTGTCTCGCGCCAAGCATGGCTCCAGCCACAAACAACCAGGTGCCATCGTCAAGCCGTCGGATTACGTTCTTGCTCGCACAGGCCGTTGACATCAAGGTGGCTTGAAAAACAAAAAACAAAAAGGGACGGCAAGAAATCGCGCAAGGGATCCGCTCCAGTACGCTTGTCTTGGTTCTTCTCACCATGGATTACCCAGTCTTTCAGTGGTGTGTGGAATGGCTGGTGGTTGCCAAGATGTGCAACGTTCCGATCGTCACGATCCAGTGTGAGGACAAGCAAATGACCGAGGAGTTTTAAGTGTATTTCTGGACACGTCAATCGTCGGCTTCCGCCCAGTGTTTGTGGAATGGATCGTGGAAGTCGTCGAAGACCAAGAGACAGCGAAGACAAAGGATGCCCATTCAAAGAGTCGCCATGCTGCGAATGGCAAGAGAGGTGATGATAGCGATGGCGACGCTGACGACGAAGCGATTCTCGCTCAGAAAGACCCACTCGATGCTGCAGAAGACAATGCCGATGGTGTAGTCGCCAAGCCCAAGCTTGTGGTCAAGCACAAGTACGATCATGAGACTTTTGCACAATTGTATCCGCTTGCGTCTGGGCGGCATCCACGACCGAATTGAAGAACATCGTGTGAAAAAAAAATGCGCCAGCGACAAGAACGCCAGAAAATGTCGATCAAAGCGAGAAGTTGCATCAATATTTATAATGAGCATGGCATCCAGTGGCGAAGAAGGGAGCTGCAGTGAAGCCAACACATCCGACGGAGAGCAAGACGCTAGTGGCCGTGGAGGATCCCATCTCCATCGGTCATTCGATGGCAAAAATGGATCGGTCGAGCCCCCATACGATGCCCGTATGAATTCGACTGCGACAAATCAAAGCGTCGGATATGGCTCGGACAGCGAAGTGGCGACAGCGACAGCGCAAGCGTGGCAACTCGCTGCAAAGGATGCAATCTTGGAATGCTCGGCTGTGATCGTTATCCTCTCTCCGATCTCGTCCCAGTGTGGCATGCTCGTGGACCAACTGGCGTTTGCAGAAGACAGGGGCAAGCTCATCGTGCCACTGTTACTGTCTCTACAGACCATCGACTTGGCGAAGCGGTGCACTTTCTCACGAACTGTTGTGCAGCACGTTAATGTATCCACTGGCTTGACCAAAACCTGGAGCGGCTCGTGGTGTACTTGCAACAAGCGACCGAAGCCTTGGGACACACGACAACAGATAGTGCAGCACAATCGTTTTTAAAGATCTAATTCACATTTTTCTTTAATTTTTAACTTTTTCTCACATTTTCTCACTTATGTTTGCTCAAGTTTGTACTATCCGGTCCGTTCAAACCTAAATTTTGGATTCATTTAGTGATTGTTTACAGACCTCTCGAAATGGATTTCCTCTCCATATTGACGACCGCCGTGTTTCGAAAACACATCACGGAACAATATGATCACTTTTGTAATTAACCATTCCCAGCAAACTTGTAATTTTGCATTTTGGTAGTACCGTACTTTAAAAAATAGCTCATATTTTATATTTTTGCCCGTGAAAAACGTTATGACTGCGAAATCTGTTCATTGCGATTTATTTATTGGGGCTAGACATGGGAATTTCCAACGCAAAAGTTTATAAATTACTATGGGAAAGTGATAATCTCGTCAGGGCTTCCGTTAACCTAAGTACTCGATAGGAACACTACCAGTATAACATATCAGTTACTGTTAACATGACAACTACGGTAATGCATATCTGCGACATGTACCAAATGGTACACTGTACCGTTGGCAAATTTTGTGTTTGATATCCATGGGATTTCATTGCAAAAAAGGTATCCCATGGGTATCGGATATGTTGACCAAGTTCCATGTGACGGGAAGCGCGTCGCCGTGAGTCCCTTGCCAATGATCGTCGTCTGTAGAGAGACGAGAAGGGGCTGATGGCTGTGGTAGATGTGGACTCTCTTCACAGAGAGAGAAAGGGGAACAATGCTTTGGTGGAATTGGCGTTCATTTGGCCATTTGCCACCGCCAGAGCAAGTGGACATCTCCCTCTCTCGAAGCCTGCAACACCTACAACACCTTTCGCCATGGTCAGTCAGTCGTTTCGTGGACATGGACGTGGGCGTGGCCGTGGACGCAGTAACGAACGTGGTGGCGGACGCGGTGGTGGACGTGGACGCGGTGGTGGACGTGGACGCGGTGGTGGACGTGGACGCGGTGGTTCCTCGCGTGGGCATGATACGGGTCCTCGTATGACCGAATCTAATTGGAGCGCCATCAAGGCTGGCCCGACAAGCGACGACGGCGAGCGCCGCAAGATCACACCTGACATCCTGGCTCACGGTCTTCCACCCAATCCTGTGGCAACGGATGCGTACGCAGACAAGTGGAAGAAGCTCATTCTCATCGAGTTCCACGAATTGCTCCGCGCATTCCGCAGTGATCTGAGCAGGCCGTACGTAACGTTTGGCGACATGGCGCATGTCCATATCGAGCCAGCGGGGAAGAATGCAGTCGGCCAGAACTGTGTGCAGCTCGCCACCCAGTATTTGGTTGGTCGAAGTGTTATTTGGATGGCGAAGGACCCCACGGCTGTCTCGCCCGCCGACGTGGTGAACACTTTACTCAAGATTGAGTCCGGGTGGCTCTACATCACTGGTTGTGATCCAACGAGCGCCGCCTTGCCCGTGGAGGCCACCGCCATCGCGTACACCGAGTCGTTCCGTCGCCAAGACCCTTTCCCGTCGGCATTAGGCCGTGGCATCGTCGTTGAAAGTTTCACGACGCTGATCTATCGGTTTGATTCGCTCTCTCAGTACGCCACTGCGACCGACCGCGGCCTCAAAAAGGTCATTGACAGTGGAAACATTCGTGCCAATCTCGCCACTGCGTCTTTATGTGAGCAGAAAGACCACCACCCACCACCCAGCGTGCTATGTACAATGGCGAAAGGTGCTGGCGCGAAGTCGAAACTGAACAAGACCCAGTTTGATATCTTGGCCAAGATCCAAACACCTGTGGACTTTGTGCAAGGCCCACCAGGCACGGGCAAGTCGACGTTTATCGTCGAGTTTGTCAAGACGCGTCTCCCGACGAACGATGGCTCGCGCGTGCTGATCTGCACGACGACGAACAAGGCGATCGACTCGCTGACCGAGAAGCTGGCGGGAGACTGCAGCGAAGTGATGCTCGCGGTCGGCAACGCCTCTCGACTGGGCCCCACAAGCGTACAGTTTCTCATCGACAATCGCGTCGAGCGCCACACGACTGTGCGTGCGTTTGAAAGTGCGTTATTTGCATCATCCAAGGCCCATCTGACGTTGCTTAACGAGCACTTGGTGATCCAAAACAAGATCACCGCCTATGAAAGAGAGATCCACCGAGACACGGCGACCCACGTTGACATTGTGCTCGCGCAGCGGCAGCTAGAAGAGTATATGCGTACGGTGTACGGCAAATTGAGTCCTCATACCAAGATGGTAGAGTCGTGCACGGGATTAGCGCAGCGACACCCGCTGATCCAACTCGCCATTGTCGAGTCCATCGAGTCGGCGCGTCTCAGAATGCAACGTGCGACCACGTCAAGCGAGCTGCTGGATGCCACTTGCAAGTATCGCGCGGTGCTCGCCGATGCAAAACAGTCGGTGCGACGATCGGTCAAAGCGTTCATCATCCAATCCGCGCGGTTCATTGTGTGCACCGCCGCCACCGCTGCGACCATCCCCGATCGACTGGCGCGGGAGCTGGCTGCGTGCACAACGACAACGACAACCAAGCCAACGCCGACAGCACTAGGCTCGGCGGATCGGCTCGCCAGTCGGATGGCGCGTCTGACTGTGGACAAGGATGACGATGACGCCACCGCCCACTCGTTCACGTTTGAGTACGTGATCTTGGACGAATCTGGCGCGATGCTGGAGCCGGATGTGATCGGCACGGTCATCCACGGATGCCGCTCGCTGGTGTGTGTGGGCGACCACCGCCAGTTGCCACCGTTCACCAAGTGGCAGTTTGCGTCGGATTTCCAGTACGATGTCTCGCTGTTGAGTCGTCTGGCGGCCAAGTCGCCCGCCGCGCACAATATGATGACCATGCAATACCGCATGCACCCGCACATGGCAGCGATCGTGTCGTCGCAGTTTTACCAGAGCGCGCTGGTCACGGCGCCATCGACAGCACAAGAACGGCCTCGCGCTGAACCTGTCGTTTTTGTGAACGTACGAGGACAAGAAGAAAAACGAGGAACGTCGTTTTTGAATACACTTGAAGTCGCTGCTGTGGTCAAGCTTGTAGAGCGCGAGCGGCGAGCTAACCCTGCCCAAACCGTGAATGTGATTTGCTTCCACAAGCCCCAGTTTCAAGCGATCCGCAAAGAGCTGGTCCGTTTGCAGTGGATGGCCGACACGGTCGACGGCACGCAGCCAGCCACTGCGCTACGTCTGGATGTGTGCACCGTGGACTCGATGCAAGGCCGGGAAGCCGACGTAGTCATCCTCTCGTGTGTGCGCACCGAGTCGACCATTGGGTTTATGGACAACCGCAATCGGATCAACGTCGCGATCAGCCGTGCCAAGCAAGTGCTGTACATTGTCGGCAGCAAATCCACGCTTCAAACCAACAAGACGTGGAAAAAGATCGTCAACCACGAGCACATGGTCGCTGGCGCGGTGTGAATAACCGACCAGTTCCTGCAGACAGTGCCGGCTATTATCGGTGCGGATATCATACAGACGTCTCTCTTTTTGTGTGTGTGTTTCAGAGTAAATGATTTGTGCGACAACCCTCGCGCACTTTACAGCAATACAAAAAATAAAAAAAATGTAACGTCAGAGAAAAATCTGGACGCCCTTGGCCCTCGTGGTCTTCCAATACGATACGATGCCAATGGGTTCTAGCCTGCACCACTTATGCGCCACCATGACGCAGCCGGCACAACGGATGGGAAGGCGTGTATTAAAATTTTACCCATATCTGGATCCATTGAACTTTTCCTGTTTCCGTCAGTGAGCCCTCGCCCATTTCACAATTTCTTGTACATCCTCTGGTATCTCAGAGGCACCACTCAGAAATTGGTCATGGATGCGCCTAATCCCCAACTGTTGACTGGCAAACTCACGCTCGGCGTCGCTCTCGTCCGCTTCCTCACGCCGCTTTCTGTCGTCGCGGCGCTTCAAAATGCCCATGGCGCGAATGACGTTACACCCGAAGGCCACCTTCATCTCCTCCTTTGTGAACGCATCGACGGCGACCATCTCCGGCAGTTGGGCCACACACCGGAGGTTCGCGGCACGTGGGTTCTTCTTGTCCGTGAGCAGTTGGTGGCTCACGAAATGGGCAAGTTCCGGAGCTAACAGAGCGATTTGTTGCTTGTCGCGTGCGTGGATCGCCTTCACGATCAACGACCAACGGCCTGTGCGCGCACACAGCTCGACAAACTTGAACAGCCACGCTGGGTCATCTAGGACTGGGAACACACGCGCATAGTCACACACAATTTGCCACACTTCCTCATCGTTTGTGCCGGTGGTATCCCTCACGATCGTATTTATGACACTGCGACGGCTGTACTGGGAAAGCGCCGACTGCAGCCGCCCTTGTTCGTGCAATGTCGCTACCAACTGCTTGGTCAGTGCGGTGTCGCCGTGCATCTTCAAGTAAGCGACGACATGCGTCAGAGTTGACGCCGCGATCGTGCGCTCGCCGGTGGGAAGTGGATCGTCAAACACACTGGCGTACGTGTCCAGCACAAACTCCCATGCAGCGGCTGGCTCGTTCTGGAGCAGCAGCGCGTTGGTCGCGATCCGAACCGCCGAGACCTCCACCAACTTGGACGATGACGCGCAGACTCGCTTGTAGTGGGCCATGAACTTTGCTACTTGGTCGTACTGGTGGAGAAACATACTCGCAGCGAGCACACGCGGAAAGAAACCTGCATCTGGCTCCTCATGTGCCTCGTTGGGCATCTCATCGAACCACTCAAGCACTTGGCGGCTTGCCGCCACCGCTTGGGCGTACTTGGCCGGTTGCGCGTCCTGCTCGGCGATTCGTGTTACACAGTCAGGGTAGGTTTCACGGCAAAAGACACGCGTCCACGTGGGCTTGCCCTCGGCGTTTCTTTCGCCAGCCAAGAGATAATACTTGTCGTCGAACGACGCGATCACATTGAAATAGCTCACTATGTCCACATTGAAGCGGTGGTCCTTCAGTTCTCGGACAAGCTGCTGGGCCAACGCACTGTTCCGCATCGAACACGCTAGGCGCAACATCGCTTGGTAGCATTGGCGATCCATGGGCCTCTTGTGGTGGCGACTTTGTCTGTACAGAGCGAGCGCTTCCGGATACTTTTGCGAGAAGACGAGGGACCGCAGGTAGTGGTTCGTCATCTTGTTCGTTGGGGCGACGCCCTGGCTAATCGCTCTTTCGTAGATCCTTTGCACTTGTGCGTGGTCGCGGAGCGCCATGTTTGTGTCCATCGCCCAGTAGCTAAGCGACGGCAAGAGTCGACCAAGGTCAACAGCTGTACCATCAGCTGAAGTGATGCTGCCGACCGTCGACGCGACCCACTCGCGGTGCGTGAAGACCGCAAGCGCGAGGTCCAATTGGTCGGCCTCCACCAGCAACTTCATGGCGTGTTTCTCTGTGATTGGGTCATTTTGTCGTCATACATGACCGCGCTAAATTCTGACGCGGCGGCGGCGGCTGCCACTCCACCAGACACCAACAGTGAACTCTGCTTGCCGAGTAGCTGTGAATGGGTCGCGTATAACGGCTCGTAGCACAAGTATACGGCGCGCAGCACTGTATTGTAGTCGCCGTGGGCTGCCAGCTGCGTCATCCAGTCGGTTCTGCGAGGAGCGGTCGCGGTTGCTTCGACTTGTGCACATGTGGAAGTGGATCCGCTCTTATCCGTGGTGTCCACGCGATTGGATGCAGCTTCTGCATGCGTGAGAGCATCATCAAAGCCAGTGGCATGCGCCACTAGACGCGACAACAGGAGGCTGCCATCGCCGCCGGCCTCTGTCGAAAATGGCGCGTTTCCGACTTTGTGGAGTGACGTTACGGTGGTCGGTCTACGCCACGCGAGGCGGTGAGACGACCCAATAAGAAGCGCCTCTTGGGAACGCGCAATCGGGTGGTAGACTCGCGAGCGGTGCAGCAGCGCTCGATGGCGCGCAGCGTGCGCGACAAGTGCCGACATAACGAGATTGCTTGGCAGATGGTGGTCACAAGTTGTGACCTGCACTCATGTAATTTGGGGGGGGGGGCGGTAAAAACCGGTTTGACGAAATCTGTGACATGTGCGCCCTCGGCATGACACGATCGCCAATGCCAAGACCCTGGCTGGAAACCTGAGGTCTTGACCAATTACCAGTTTCCCTGCGACGTCCCTTACTTTAAACCGCTTGGATAGATGCAACTGCTTCTTGCATGCACACTTTGATGTGTTCCGACCACTTAAACGGCAACAACAGACACTCTTCCAAGAATTCCACGTCCAGAAAACCGCACTGCGGGCGCTTTCGCTCATACGCGAGGATCGACTGGACAACGCCTTCATGGTCGCGTTGTTTCTGGTGGAACAATGCCTGCAACAGCGCAGTTCGCACAGCAGCCTCTGTCGCCATTGGCAACGCTCCTTCGACCTCATCCACGTCAGAAATGGCATCTGCCGTCATTTGTAGTACCGCGTTTTTCGTCTCTTGGCCACTCAGTTGTTTCTTCCGTTCTTCCACATACAACGCTGCAGTGGCTGGTTGACCGGGCGACTGGTCCAAGACGAACTCCGCAAAGTCGGTAGCCGGCGCTTCCCCGGCTCGAATCACTTCCATGAGCACGACCGTCGTTGAGCAAACAGGCAGCACGATCTCGAACAGCGTCTTGTGGTCAGGGGTGTAAAAATCCGCTGGTACTGGGTCGCACAAGCTCTTATAGTCGAATGGCCACAAACAGTACTTGTGGATGCCGGCGGACACAAGGTACTCCAGTACGCGCCACTGCTTTTCCCCTTGCATCGAGTAAAACAGTTGTCCCGTGACCGCCTTGTACACCGCCGTCACATCGCGTTGGTATTCCCACAGATACTGAACGACGTCTACATGGCCACAGGATCCGGCGTCGTCAACTGCCTGCTCAGAGCAACTGACTTGCTGGTCCACCATCAGCCAGCGTACGATCTCAGGATGCCCAGCAAAGACAGCGTTATCAGCATCGTCTTCTGTACACTGGTACCCGCGGTCAATAAAGTACCGCGCCACGTGCATGTGGCCATAGAAAATCGCCGGTCCCGCGCACCGCTCCGCGGACCAACAAGATCTCCCAATCGCTTCACCAAGCCACTCGCCCACGTCCAAATGGCCATCTTCCGCGGCTATGACCGCCAACTCGGTGCAAAAATGCGAATACCAACCCAGTGCTTTCATAGAGCCATTTGAGTACGTTCAGATGGCCCTGCGCAGTGGCGAGTGGTACTATACCCTCCGCCAACGCGTACCGCTCCACGCCTGATGTGTGCATGAACTGCAGCAGTTGCAAATCACCAAACCACGCGGCCACGTACTGCAGCCATCCGTCGAGCTCCACACGCGCTGCCCATTCTTTCTTTTTGGCTTTGAATCTCGCCTTGTGGTCTCGAATTGACGGGATTTGGTGTCGGTACTGGCAGATTTGGGTCGCACAGCCAACGGGCACACCCGCGAGAAACGATGTGACGCTCAAGAACAGATCGCGGCTCGAGAGAACTGCGTACGGTAATGACCCGCAAGACGTGTGCGTGGTGGTGTGACCCATCGCGGATGCCGTCATTCGACGCTTGCGCGGCGGTGTGGACTCCATGGCTGGTTTTCTCAGGAAGAAAAACGCACTTTGATGGAATACGACCAGTGTCCTCTTTTATTTCCATACCGGTACCGGTGCGGTATTGCAGACCGTGCATAAACTGTCCAATTGTGTCCACTCAAATCTCACTTTCTTGACGGTGGCTGTGTTGCTTATCATACGTGACACGTATGAATTCACGAAACGCTACTGTGATACTACTTCCAAAATACCGCTTCAAAATCCATCAGTGCCTGCTCAACAATCCGCTGTATTTCTTCGGGACCGCATCATTGGCATCACCACTGAGGTCGTACTTGCCATGGAGACGCACGGTGGCGCTTGCTTTTGATCTCGCTCGCGTTGTCGTCGCCATCATCATCACCACCACCACCTCCACCACGCTGCTGCAAGCAAATCCAGTGCGCGGAATGGCGAGTGTGACCTTGCTCCCATCACTCAGGGAAGTCTTCTTCACTTTCCTACGACCATATCCGCCAACTGGACGGCACTCGTGCATTACGGCCATGGCTAGCAAGCAATGCAAGCTCCCGTTCAATGGTAGGGACAGCCGACTTGTCTCGTGAACGGATGGCGCGCGGCACTAGCGACCAACGGCGTGTGCGAACACTCGACTTCCCAAACAGCGTCAACCACTTGGAATCAGTGAGCACGGGGAAGATGCGGGCATAGTCGACCGCCACGAGTCGCCACAGGTCCTTGTTTTTGATTTTCATGTCCCCTCTCGCGCACATCAACGTGGCCATCGCACACTTGCGACTGTTCTCGGAGAGAGCCGATTCGAGCCGTCCTTGTTCATCCAGCAAAGCCAGCAACTTCTTCAGATTGGCAGTGTCGTTTTTTATCATTAAATACTCGACGACATGCGAGAGCGTGTTGGTAGCCTACTTTCTTTCTTTAGAAGAAGAAAGTGGGTCGTCAAACACTTTTGCGTGCGCTTCAAGCACCAGCTCCCACGCTGCGACTGGCTGGTTCTGGACAAGGAGCGCATTGGTAGCGATCTGCACGGAGATTGGGCCCACTTCTTGCATCAAAACGTCGTGATACTGGGCCATGCACGCTCCAATTTTGTCATACTGGTGGAGAAACATAGCCGCCGTCATCACACGCACGAGAATATCCTTCCCTTTGAGTGGATCAAACAGTTTTGTTCGGACCACGTCATCAAAAAGCTTGAGCACTTGCAAGCTGGCGGCTTCTATGGAGGCATACTTGTCCCGATTCTTTGTCTGCTCAGCGATCCGCTGCATGCAACCAGAGTAGCTTTCAGTGTACAGAGAGCGACGACGCGCTGTGGATTCAGCGGAATGGTGTTCTTGTGGAATGTAATAGTACTCGTTATCCAACGAAAAAATCCCATTCAAACAGGCTTGGACATCCAATTCGTAGCCCCTTTTATCCGCAACATCCATGATTTGCATCGCCAGTGCGCTATTGTTGGTCATGCGCGCCATGTACAACATCTGCTGGCAAATATCTTTACGATACATACTCATGTCTTCTCGGACTTGTTGATACAACTCGAGCGCTTTCGTGAATTGATCGGTCGCCACAAGTGACGCCAAGTACGTGCGCGTCATCTTGGGTGTTGGCTCCATATTTTGGGCGATCACTCGGTCGTAAATGCTTTCCACTTGGCCGTAGTCGCGAAGGCAGCCATGGATGCGCATGGCTTGGTAACTGAACGTCGCAAGGTGGTGGCCCAAGTCCACTCGCGTCCCCTCCGCCAAGGTGAGCTCGCCTACTGTGGACGCAATCCACTCGCGATGGTTCAACACGGCAAGCGCGAGATCCAGTTGATTGGATTTCCGGAGTAACGACATGGCGTGGTTCTCCGTGAGTTGCGTCTCCAAATCGTCGTACGCGACAGGCTGCGGCGACGCGGCTGCTGCTCTGCCACCGCCTCCAGTCACCAGCGACCACTCCTTGCCGATGAGCAAGGGGTGGGTCGCGTATAGTGGCCGGTAGCAGGCGTACACGGCGCGCAGAAGCGAAGCGTAGTCGCCGTTCCAAGCCAACTGTTTCATCCGGTTGAGTTTGAAACGACGAATTGCGACTTGTGACCGTGTGAGTGTAGGAGTGGCGTTTCCTCCCAACGCTTGACGAGGAGTAGTGGAAGCTCCGCCTCGCAAAAGCGTCGCGTAGTCGGTCATCGACTTCTTCATCCATTTCTCTTTGAACAGCCGTGTTGCGACTTGGGGCTTTGTGGGAGTAAACGTGGTGGTGGTTCCGGTGGTCGCGCCTTCCGAGAGGTGGCCACGATCAAGAGCAGCTTCGAGTGGTTACCGATCAGGGGGGCCATTTGCCGTGGTTGAATAGGATGGCTTGCCGCCGACATTGTGGAGTGGCATCACGATGGACAGTCCACGCCACGGTACTGGCGTATGGCGACGCGCGCCGTACAGCGCCGCAAATGCACGAGTAGCGGTAGCCTGTGGCGCTCTTTGCGTGCTGTGCAGCCGCACTCGGTGGCGCGCAGCGCACGCGAGAAGCGTCGACATATGCAGAGAAAGCGCAGATCAATTTCCCTTTTGTCTTGGTGCAAGTTGCCCAAGGGAAATTACCCGCCCCACCATTTCACTTAATTTTGATTGGCCAATATTGTGTCAGCCCAAATATGCGACATGTGGTGATATGTTCATCCAAAAAAGAACACCTTGGGCTTCAAAGCTCGAAGATGTCACAACACTACACATCCGTGATACGGAATACACAGCATAGAGCACACAAAGTACAGCATACAAGACAAGACACAACAGGGTCCAATCGTCGTGTTTCGTTCATAGTTTAATTCTTTCATCTAAGTTATTTGCCAAACAACTTCCACTTGCTGCCCCCAGCCGCCTTGATCAAACTCAACGCCTCCTTCGCACGCACTTTCTGGGATTCATTGCCACGGCTCGCGAGGTCATCCAAGGCACTCTTGCCGCCAGCGTCCACGATGCGCACTGCGATGCCTGGGATTTGTGCCAGTCGACCCAGCGCAAAGGCCGCGCGGTCTTTGTGGTCGGCATTGCCGTTGCGCACCAGCTCGACCAGCGGCGTGACGCCACCGGATTGGGAAATAGTCACACAGTTCTGGCCGTTCCCTGCAGCAAGGTTGCCCAAGGCCAGTGCAGCATGGGCTTTCTGACCGTCATTCCCAGATTTGATGAGCTCCACGAACGGCGGAATGGCGCCTGCGTTAGCGATGGTCACGCGGTTGTCGTCGTTTTTGAGCAACAAATTGCCGACCGCGAGAGCTGCATACTCTTTCTGCTTATCGTTTCCGCGTCTCAGTAGGCGAACCAACGGTGAAATACCGCCAGCACGCGCAATCGCGATCCGGTTGGCTTCATTCTTCATCGCCAGGTTGCCCAATGCCAGCGCTGCGTGGGCCACTTGGCTGTCCGTGCCGAGCCGCACAAGCTCGATCAATGGAGGGATCGCACCGGCGCGGGTGATCGCCGCACAGTTGGCTTCATTCTTCAAGGCCAAGTTGCTCAACGCCACGGCAGCCAATTCTTTTTGCTTCTCGGTGCCGCGTGCGATGAGCTTGACTAATGGTTCGATGCAACCGGCTTTCACGATCGCCACACGGTTGGCATCGTTGTGGTACGCGAGCTTGCCAAACACGTGAGCGGCTTGCTCTTTCTGCTCGCTCGTGCCTTCTTTCAACAGCATGGCGATCGGGGCGATGCCGTCCGCATCCGCAATAGCCACACAATTCGGCTCATTTTTGAGCGCGAGGTTGCCCAACGCGAGCGCGGCCACTTCTTTCTGAGTCGGCGTGCCTCTTGCCACCATCCGAACCAGTCGGATGATGCCTCCTTCGTCAGCGATGGCCTCGCGGTTGGCCGTATTCTTCATCGCACGATGCGCCAAGTCTCGAGCCGCTTGTTCTTTTTCGTCGTCGGTTCCGTTCTGCGTCAACATGACCAACTCAGGGATCCCGCGAGGGTTCATTCGCGGTGATCGCTGTGCCGCTTGGTGACCAAACCCATCTTGGCTCATACCAATATCGCGTTGCTGCCCACCAGCCGGTCGAGCGCGGATCAGGTTTTCCACAGAGTTCCGTTGGCCAGGACTCGTGGCGGTGAGTCTGTCGGCCTGATGCGAAGGGGATCGATGACCCGGTGGCGTTCGCTCGGAGGATGACATACGAAGAGCCCCAATCGGAGCCGCGGCTGCTGCTGCCGCTCGAGCCGCTGACGGGGCGGGAGGTGGGCCTGGCATCGGGACTCGATAAGTGGATGTTCGGCCGCCCATGGTGGGGAGTCTTGCTCGGCTGGTCCGCGTCAGCGAGGACGTATCTTGTGGCTGTGTTTGCGTCTGACCCATCCAGCATTCAGTACACAAGCCATCAATTTCCACTGGGCGCCGTTCACACTTGCAGAGCTGCTTCATCTCGCTGGGGGTCGGCGCGGGCGCTGCGGCCGCCATCTTTGCTTCTTTGTCCACCAGCTCTTTCAATTTGGACAGCACCTCATGGAGAGGCGCGCGCGCTGCAGGGTCAAGCCGCGTCATCGACTCCACCAGTGCCCAGGCATCGTCCGCCAGTTCATCTGGCTGTTCAGGGAGCGTTCCGTTCACCACAAGTTGGTGGACTTCGCCGTCACTTAAAAACGCAAATGGCGGCTCATCGGTCGCGGCTTCAATGATACACATCGCGAACGAGTACACGTCCGATGTGAACTGTGGTCGCCGTCTGAAACACTCGGGTGCTCGCCACCGAAGTCCACCAGCAGTGGCGGGCTTGCCCTTCCCATTAGCAGTGGCCGTCGCCGTCGCTGTGAGGCTGGACTGTAAAGAGCGCACCGCACTCAGGCCAAAATCTGCGAGCCGCGCTTGTCCGTCCGAGCCAACGAGGATATTGTTGAGCTTCAAGTCGCCGTGGACGACCAAGTTCCGGTGGAGATACTCCAGTCCGAGTGCCGCTTGGTAGAGCAGCTTCCACATTTGCTGCTTGTTGGTCTTTGGTTTGGACAAAAAGTCCACGAGGTTGCCGTTGGTCGCGTCTTCACACACAATGAACGGTGGCACCGTGATGTGGGACGCGCCAAACATCTTGACGATATGGGGGTGGTGGAGTGTGTGCCAGATATTCACTTCGTCCATAAACTTGGCCATGGTCGCGTCGTTCATGCCCGACTCGTCGACCGTCAAGACCTTGACCACGACGTTCGTGCCGGCGCCCCATGTGCCACGATGGACCGCGCCAAACGAGCCACTCGCAAACGATTCTGGGTCGTACTGGACTTCATGGGCGGGCAAAAACCACGACGGAACGGGCGGCACGCCCGCCGACGACGTGCGCACAAGCGCGACAAAGAGCTTCTTCATCATATCGCGCGTTTCTTTGCTTTGCTGCGCCTGGCGCTGCTCCATTTGGAACTTGAGTTGGGTCATGGCTTCCATTTGCGCGCGCACACCACGGATTTCGCCCAGCACGTTGGCGTCGTTCTCGACAATTTTATCCATCATACGCCGTTGCGTGATGCGGTCGGCTTCCCACTGCTGCTTCCAATCCATCATGGCGCCAGTGGTCGCAAGGTTGAGAATGCGCATGAGCATGTCCACTTCTTCATTGAGCACTTTGATCTCTTCCATCATTTTCGATTGGCAGATCACACGCGACACGATTCCTTTTTCTCGATATCTCTGCAGGTACTGGATATATCGAAGCAGCATTTGCGAGTAGCGCGCGAGCGCATCGCTGGGCGGCAGCCGTCGCGCCGCTTCCATCTTGGCCAATTCGTCAAGGATATCGGCAAGCCGTCGATGGAGACGACGGCAAGTGTCTTCCCCCTCTTTGATGTCGTTACACAGCTTCATGATCATGCGCAGCGCATTCGTGGCAGAGCCAACGCCCGGCACCAACAAGTCGACGATGATCGATGCCATGATGCAACGCGTGTGTGTGTATGGGGAGGGAGGGTGTGTATGTATCGTCCAGTCCCGAAGTCAATTGGTTAATGAGGCGTGGTGGGGGGTGAGACGTTTCTTCTCCCTTTGTCTTTCTTTCTTTCAAGCCACACGAGCTGGTTGTCAACTCTCTTCGATTCCCCACAAGCCTGCCACAAGAGTTGGTGGCGAGTGTTGGTCACGAACCCACCAACAACCTGAAAGTTGGAAAATGCCCAACAACAAAGTTCTGGAAGCTCCAAGTTCACGAAGGGGCCACAAAAAAATAAAAAATCTGCACCCAACAACGACATGACGATCGCCACGGATGACGGGTACAGTGCGTATTCGGCTTCTTTCATCCAATCAGTTTCGTCGAAACATGCACCTCGCTTTAGTGCCATTTGCAGAGTGATCGTCAACGATTATCGATGGATTGATCAGCAATGGAAAATGCCACGCTGAACAAATCGTGTTGTTGAACAAATCGTGTTGTTCCAAGAATCGATCGCAGATCATGAGCGCCATGAGAGTTTTGTCCATTCAGTGCATTACTGTTGCTTCGAGTCTGAATGCTGCTGATCAGAGTGGTCCACATGAGGCCCCGCTAGCTTCATAAGGGGATCAAAATGCGACTTCCCGACTCAAAAAGCTGGTCGATCAGTGGTTCAGTGATCATATCCTTCCAAACGGTGCGACCAACGAAAAGGTCGATGCGATGGCGCGGATATCGTTCTACTTCCAGCACAAACTGTGCTGTACTGTACGATACACAGAAATCATAAGAGAAACGAGGATGTGTCATTGTGGACCTTCGTGCTGTCCGCTTAGTCGACCAAGATCGCGCCCGACGTCACGAGGATCGCTGCTCCTACTTTGACCCCCGTTCGTCGTGACTGTACTGCCGGACGGTCAGCTGGACGCACCGTAGTACAAGAAACCTGGAAAGTACACGCTGTTGCCGTCCGAGCGAGTGTCGTAGATTTCTCCACAATGATCTTTCCACACTTTTGAACAGAGCCCTTGGTTCATGGTCGCGCCAAATGGAAAATACAGATACCAGTTCGGTTGAAGGTGCATCGGGTTCATCACGATCTCGGCCACCGCCAACAGATTTGGCTTCTTTGCCCCACCAGCGGGTAACCCGACGGCCACGAACTCTTGGCCGATCCACGCCATATACGCGTGCAACAACGACTGGTTTGTTGGGTCCATCAGGCGCTCGTCAAGCAACTTGGACCAACGACCCTCGGCATTGCGTCCGTCCAAGAGCGAGCGAGAGATCAAATCTTTGAGCTGTTGGTTGTCGATCTGAGTTTTGTAGTAATACGGTATCATGGTGAGAATGTCGAAAAGATCCACGACGTACTGTGGGTGAACATACGCCTTCAGCCTGGCGTGAAAGGAGGCCGTGAATTGGACAATATCGGTGTTTGTTGAACGCCATTCCTTCAAGACCTGCACCAGTGTGCCTTCAATCGCCACAGCATCGTAATATGGATTGAGTGCGCCGTAAGTGGCGGCCGCGGCTACAAACAACTCGCTCCGTTGTTGCGCAATCTCGGTGGTGGCAAGCTCGAGTTTGTTCTTGTCCTGCAGCAACGCCGTGACGTACTCGGTGTTTAGCGCTGCGACCGACTTTTGTGAGTCACGCACGGCTTTGGCTGCGATCGTATGATGGATATTCCGTTTGTGGTGCTTCAAACACTCGAAGAGCCAGTGATGGGACTGCACGGCCACGAGGCGGTTGCCGTTCATGAGAAGTTGGTGGAGTGGCGATACCAACACTGCTGGTGGAGGTGTCTCGGCACCTGCCTTGTCCTCTACTGTAAGCGCCTGCACTTCAGTCTTCAGCTGCTCGTTCTCGTCTGTCAGTCTCTTTACTGCGGTTTGTAGCTTCTTGATCTGTTCGACTTCCGCAGTCAGTGACTTCACAGCGTGCTGCAGTTGTTCGTTCTCCACGAGAAGCTTCTCCGAGTGGTCCACTGTAAGAGACTGCAGCATAAACGTGTACTCTAGCGTGGTCGTAAACTCCATGGCTTTGAACACGACTGCCACGAAGAGGATGCGAGCTCCTGTGTCAGCCGATGGCCTGGACAGCGAGCGGCACAATGGATCAGGTTCGCCGTCTTTACTGGATTGCTCCAGACTTTTCGCGATGTTCTACAAGACATTTCAATCTGTGAGAGCCACAACCAAGAGTAAGGTGGCGAGTCGAGCTCGAGCTCATGACGTGTACCATGGCGTAGTCCTTGGCCTTCGCTTGCGGGATGGCCGTGTCCAGCGTCACAAAGTCTGCGATGCCAAGCTCGGCCGTTTGCCTACGACAGACGTACCCATATTAAGTGAGTCTCTTCTCCATAGTACTTGGCTCGCTTGGAAGAGCGCACCATTCCTCAAACGTCACCGTGTCCTCCACCCAAATGCGCAGCTTGTCCTCGACGACCGACAACGAGTACTTGAACGTGCGTGGCTTGCCGTCCACACTGAACACTACCGCTCCTTTTGTTGAGTACGTCATGACTTGAGCGACTCCACACTTTGTGTGTAGCTGCAGTGCACGTGAAGAGACTGGTGCGTCTTCATCACTGCCACTGGAATTTTGTGTCGCACCTCTTCGACCACACATGTTGAAGTCACAGAATAGTCCGCGAAGTGTCACAATAGCGCGTTTTATGGACATTTAGGTGTAGTATTTTGGTACAGCAACGGAACACAAAATACCAAATCAAAACTGGCTCACCCAGACAAACAACGACAATGGGATCGATCGGCGACATTATGGTGCTCAGCGTCGGGAGCGTCACAACAGCGCTCAATGTGATCAACGAGAACTGCAGCAGCATGCAAGAAGCCGAAAGCGCGTGTCGACGCCTCCACCATCGACTGACAAACATCCCAAACGCGCTGGAGAAGCTGCTAAAATGCTACAACAACCAGCAACATCAGCAGCAGCACTTGCTGGAGAGATACACACAAACTCTCCAGACATGCGTGCAGTTCCTGCAGCGATACAGCGGCAAGCCACTGGCGTCGCGACTCATCTTACAGACCAAGATCATGGCGGAATTGTACACACTGAACGAAGATGTCGACGTGGTCTTGCGTTCGCTGGATCTGACGGTGACTGACGACTGGAAAGCGGACTGGGAGTCGAACCGCCAGGCGCAGATGAGAGCGACTCGAGTGATCGCCCGTGATGAAGCGCTTGTGTTGCGCGAATGTCGAAGCGCGCGAGCGCAAGCGGAAGCCATGGTGCAGCTTCAGTTCCAGTTGGATCGCCGCCAGCGGCACCACAGCGAAGAGCTCCTGGAGCTCATGCGCATTCTGTTGGCGACCGTGGGCAAGATTTCCAGCAACGCCAGTGCGCCTACAGTGCCTCTGTGGTTTGTACCACGTGACGAAGTCGAGTACGACGAACACCCATTCGCTGGCGGCTCGTTTGGCACCGTCCACCACGGGGTCTTGGGGTCCGGCGCCAAGGTCGTGGTCAAAGTGCTGCTGCTGGACGAAGGCGGTATGAACACTGCGACTATGAAACAGTTTGTGGGCGAAGTCAGTATCTGGTGGTCTCTCCACCACCCTCACGTGGTCAAGATGTTTGGCGCGTCCCACGTGACGGTGCCTCCTTTCATTGTGTGTGAAGCCGCCACCACCAATGGCAACCTCGTGGAGTTCTTGGCAGCGTCCGGCGGCAACAACAAGAGCCGTATGTGGGAGTTGCTGTACCAGTCTGCGCTTGGCCTGGAACATCTCCATCGAAACCAGATCGTCCACGGGGACTTGAAGCTCAACAATATCCTCGTGGGCGACGATGGCCAAGCCCGTATCGCGGACTTTGGACTGAGCACTGTCAAGGCGTCGTCCAGATCCACACAGTCCCGTTGTTCTGGATCGAACACACCAGCGACCGCAGCAGGTGGGTTGCGATGGCGCGCGCCCGAGTGTTTTACAAGGCGACCAACGTTTGCCTCGGATGTGTTCTCTTTTGCGATGTGTATCATTGAAGCAGCGACAGGGGAGCCCCCGTTTGCGTTCCTTGACGATATGAGTGTGATCGTGATGGTGCGGGACGGCTTGCTGCCAGGACAACCCGAGGAACTAGGCGACGACGACTGGGCGCTTGTGCAAACCATGGCGAAGCGTGTGCCGTCGGAGCGACTGCCTCTGCGTGGTGTGCTGCAGGCGTTGAAGGCGCGGATGGAGCAAGAACGGGAGTTGCAACGTCGTGCGCGGGTCTGTGTCTGTGGGCCGCAGGAGCAGGCGTCTGTGATTGACGGTGTGTGCAGCGAGTGCTATCGCCCGCGATCGCACGTGGATCCGCAAGAGGAGACTGTTCTGACCTCGGCCAAGTCGCACGGAAGAAGTACCAAGAACAATGCATCGGAGACATCGCTTCCACTACCGCCACAACTGACTGTAGATGGCAGCAGCCGTCCACAGCCTGCGACTACCAGGAGTGCTCTCGCAAACCTTTCGCTGTCATCCTGCACAGTGGCTGCCTCCAAGCCCGCGCAAATCGCTCAGCTAGTCGACGCGTTAGCATCAAGCGACGAGACCCAGAGAGCAAACGCAGCACAAGCGTTGGCGGAACTCGCGCGTGACCCGCCCACCACGGTCTTGATCGCACAAGCGGGGACCATCGCCAAGCTGTTGTCGCTGCTGCGCAGCGACACACCCACTGACAAGCAGTGGGCGGCCTTCCTATGTGCCAGGCTCGCTGTCGACCACCCCGTCAAGAGAGAGCTCGTGGATGGAGGCGGCGTTATCCCCATCCTCGTAGGTCTGGTCCGCTCTGGCACCGACTTGCAAAAGCAGTACGCGGCCACGGCCTTGGGCCACTTGGCCTCGTACTACCCGGCTGAAAAGCTGATCGTGAACGAAGGCGGCATTCCTCCACTGGTGGCGCTTGTGCGCAATGGCAGCGACGACGCTCAAAAAGAAGCGGCCGCCTTTGCGTTGGGCAATTTGACAGTCAATTTCCCGACCAAGAACGTCGTTTCTCAAGAAGGCGGCGTCGCACCACTGGTCACACTGGTAGGAAGTGGCACTGAGGCTCAGAGAGAAGCTGCAACCTTTGCGATCGCCAACTTGTGCAACAGTCTGGGCAATAACGGCGTGACAGCCATCGTCCCACTGGTGGTTCTCTTGCGCACAAAGGGAAAAACGGACTTTCTCAAGGAGCAAGCCACACGAGCTTTAGCGTACATTGCGAAATCCAATGACGCCAACCGTGTGGCGATCTGCGATGCTGGTGGCGTGGATGCGCTTGTGGAAGTCATGCGGAAAGGGAATCAGATCCAGCAAGGCCGAGCAGCGTACGCGCTTGCACAGCTGGCTGAAGTGTGCTCTGTCGCTGAGCGGATCACATCTGCAGGAGGCAAAGAAGCGTTTCAGGAGTGGGCGACAAATGGCAATCAAGCGATGAAAGGGTTTGCGAATGAAGCGCTGCGACTGCTCAGTGGTGGGTCGCGTCGTCTCTTCAAGACGTATCAGAGTGGGCCAACGTTTGAGATGCCGTGACGGACCTGAACCACACCACACTCTACTACTGCAGTTGCTGGGAATAATTTAAAACCATGTGCATATTTGTGACTATCATGTGCAAGGTAAAATGTCCATTAATTCCATGTGCTGTGGACCAAGCAGTTATATATATAGAATAAATCAGTACGGAATGATGAATGCCTTCATTATATATATCCGGCGCATATGTGATTTCCTCCAGCTATTTTTGTTCGGTGTGTGATTGGAAGTGGATCACATATGACCATAATACGTCCGTGATATTTGACGTTTCACTTGAGTTCACCATGGACCTTCCAAAATGTGCCAG